>CM065591.1:108135552-108398495 GCA_033119425.1 Bufotes viridis
TTTATGCGACCGACCTGGATGTTTCAAGAAAATAACCCCGCAAATTTGCAAATTTGGGAATATATGACAATATTCGCCCAAATATTCGTGAAATATCGCGAAATTCGAATATAGCCCCTGCTGCTCATTACTGAAAGCTACGCCACAAAGCATCCTCTTTGACTTTCTTAACCCCAGAGTGAAGGTGACAACGAAACCCCTTAAGGACCCTGGGATTCTCTGCTTTTGCGCTTTTGTTTTTCCCTCCCCGCTTCTCCATAGTCCTAACTTTTTTATTTTTCCATTCACATACGCTTATGAGGGTTTATTTTTTGAGGGTTAAGTTGTACTTGCTAATGGCACCCATATGGCACCCATATGGGGTAGAATTGGGAAAAATGCAACTCTGGTAAAGTTTTTTTTGTTTTTGTTTTTTACACTGTACACTATGCGGTAAAATTGACCTGTTTCCTTCATTCTCCAGGTCAGTACGGTTCCAACAATACCTCACTTGTGTAATTTTTCTTGCATTTTTATACTGAAAAAAAATAAAATTAAAACCTCTGAGGAAAAAATAACATTTTTCATAACCATTTTCTGACCCCTATAACTTTTTTGTAGTTATATGTACGGGGCTGTGTGAGGGCTCATTTTTTGTGAGACGATCTGATCTTTTCAATGATACCCATTTTAAGTGTGTGCGACTTTTTGATCACTTATAAAAAAATTATTGGGTAGTTGAAGTGACAAAAAATGGCAAATTGGCTGTTTTTATTTTTTCCCCGCTACACCATTTGCCCTATGCCATTAATATTGTTATATTTAAATAGTATGGGCATTTTTGCACGCGGTGATGCCCGTGATGTTTTTTTATTCAAATCACATGAGCCCTTTCAGATTTTCCGGTCGATCCCAGTCCAACACAGCACAGACTTTTTCCCGGATACATACGAAAACCCAAAGATGAGAGTAGGTAACCCAGGAATTGCACTTCCGGAACCTCAAATACACACTTCTCCACCTTAGCATACAATTTATTCTGACCTTTAGCCAAACTCTCGGTGATATATTCTTGCATGGCTACTCTTTGGGTACTCTTTTGGGTTCCAGAAAGATTATACAACCGAGACTTGGGCAACCTAGCTCCGGGAATAAGGTTGACCGGACCAATTATACTCCCTATGTGGAGGTAACTCCTGGTCTCCATTTTCAGAGAATACATCTGAAAAATCTGAAAGAAAAGAAGGTACTATTTTTAGTGGTTACAACAGAAAGCGACGTGCTAAGACAGCTGTCTATGCAAAAATAACTCCAATCAAAAATCTGTCTCGCTTGCCAATCGATGATAGGGTTATGTTTGGTTTACCACGGTAAACCTAGCACCAGAATAGCAGGCAGAACCTCTATCACAAAACACGAAATGGATTCTTGATGAGAATCTCCCACGTTTAGACGAATGTCCTGCACCATTTGTGAAAAACACTTTTGTGAAAGCGGGTGGAAATATTTTTGTCTAATGCGCTTGTTGTCAAACCATGCATACGGACGAACTGGCCAGCCACTAGGTTAACCCCTGCCCCACTGTCAATAAATACTTCAATTCCCACAGTTTTGAGTATAGCGCTACCTTGGCAGGCAGGAGAAATATGATACTAGCGGTAAATGACAAAAGTACATTCTCAGATTCCCACCCACACTACCAAGAGTGAGAAGAGGACTAAACACATTAGTTTTCTTTCTCTCTTTTCACCTTGACGTTACCAAAATGTCCCCCTTTACCACAGAAAAAGCAGAGTCTTTTCTTAACCCTAATGTTTTTATTACCAGGTCAAGGAGCATTAGCTCATCAGACATGAGCTCAAGTCCCTCCCTACCCAAAGTGTCGGAAGAGGCCGCTTCCCCATATGATAGCACGTCCCAAGCGAGAGGAACCTTAAATCTCTCCCACAGGTGTCTACCAATACATACAGCCAGAGACATGGCTGCCTCCAATGACTCTGGTTATTCGTGAAATGCCAAGGTGACCTCCAGGTTCATTCCACTCAGTATCAGTTGCCCATCTCCTAAATTCACAGCAATAGGACTCCGCATAATGCTCTCCCTGCTGTAAGCCACGCAACTTAGTTTCGGCCAGGGAGACCCGATCTGGCTCATCGTAGATAAGCCCTAGAGCTCTGAAAAATTAATCTACCGACCGGAGGGATTGTGATCCGGTCAGCAAAGAAAAAGCCCAAGACTGAGCGTCACCTTTCAGTAACAAAATAATAATCCCCACTCTTTGGCAACACACAAGGTCAGAACTCTGGTCCATACAAACATAACAAGGAATAGACACAACATTTAACATAGAACAGACATAGAAACATTATCTGGGGACAGACATAAACACTCACATATAACAAACAAGGTTTTCCTGGAGCTCCATACACATAATATAAAAACACATAAAACATTCTTGATTATAAACTCTCTCTGCGCACTCAATGACTTGCTATCAATAATTCACATTCTGCTTTGGCTACAAATGTCACACACTCAATCAATGAGAGATTTATGATCACAACACTTCAGCTAAACATTCCGTTATCCCTTTTCAGGGTCATGAGATCACGCCACGCACAGCTACTCTTGACCCAACCCCCCACCCCGTGTCCCTTCTTATAAGTACCCAGCTTTCCTGTAACTCAACAATCCATTCACACACAGATATCATATTAAAATGCAGTTTCTGGCTAATAATGGACATTCTTTTATCTTCTCTCCTACAAACAGATAGTTATAACAGATACAAATCAAATTATTCAAGACAGAACTTTAAAAGGCACATAACAAGATAAGCACAATTAATACAATGTCACGTGGACTTACTGATATATATAAGGGATATCCCAAACTATATACAATTATCATTAAAATTACTTATTTAGGTTTACATAAAAAAGTATTTTTTCTTCTTTTTTTTCTTCATATGCCACACATTCCCCGAAATAAAGATAAGAAATTGTCTGGGAAAAAATAGTTAATCTCCAGTCTGATTCTTCTTGTTTACGGTCTGTATTTAACTAAAGTAAAATAAAGACAATTCATGACTAACAATTCAAGCCTTGGTTTAATTACTTACTTCATCACTATATATTCACCTTTCGTATGCTCGACTAACTTACATGCTGGGGCAAAAGTGGATACACCAAGACTGCCCATCTTTAACTACTGGAGTCTCATTTATTGAGACTGACCCAAGTCTACCCAGGCATATGACACTCACAAGGAAATTCTTAATTCAAGGTAATCTGAATACAAGGTATCTCTTTAACTGTGTCATCCATTTTCTTTAACTTCCAAACTTCCATCTTTTAGCATTCCAGGCTTTATCAACAACTTGCTACACCCCTTTCACTGCATCTCTACCTTCTCTTTCCTGCTCTCTACATCACTATTTGTCTGACAGTATTCCTCTTTTGATCCCTGGACTTATTTCATGTGGTACCCATGGTCTGTCTCAATCCAATCCCAGGATTTGGCTCTGGCTCACAACTCCCTTTAACACCCCAAATCCTAAATTACATAATTTGCTGGCCAGGCTTCCCCTAGGTCCTCTGCCCTAGGAGTATAATCGTTCTGGTACACCTAGTCAACAATATACTCTAGATCCTCCTCCCTCAGACAGTCTTTCCGGTGCACCTAATCTAGGTCCTCCTCCCTCAGACAGCAGTCCTTCTGGTACACCTAGTTAGGTCCTCCTCCCCCAGACAGTCTTTCTGGTACACCTAATCAGGACTTATGCACAGACCACTCTGGGGACCCACCAGGTCTATGGAGACTGTCTCAACATTCGCAGCATAACATTAAGCCAACACCACATCAATATCACATTTCTTTGGACAGGACAATTATAACATGTAAGACTTACTCAGATCTTAGCAGTCAACACAGAGAGGGACAGAGGGACATTTTGTAGGAATAAATTTCTTACTGTGCAGCTGCATTATGGTCTGTCCATCCCGGTGGAGAACTTGCCGTTGTCGATTCGAATGGCCATAGTAGATGTCCTGTCCCTGTTTGGGCTCCATTTTCTGTGGTCACAAACCGACCTTCTGATGTGATGCGGTGTCCTAATGGTTCTAAAGTTGAGTGAGCCGGCTCAAGGTCACGACACAAAGACACAAACAAGATGTGTTCCTCGTAATGCCCTTCTTTATTGTAATGAGCAGTGCAAGTATTTATACACAGACAAACGCAGTAAAAAGTGTCATTGTGGAGACAAGCTTTGAGTTACTATGTTTAGTTTGAGATAAGAAAATAAATGGTCAGCATTGGTGGATTAGGGTCCCACTATGGAATTTTGTACTCCTGCCTTCCAAGGCTAAATCCCTTTCTTATACCTTGTTGAGCGAACCCGAACTGTAAAGCGAAAACCGAACTTTGTTGAGCGAAAACCGAACTTTACTGTTTTGTGAGAAATTTCTTTTATTGATTTTTCAAATTTTTGTAGCTTCAAAAGTTACAGTATTTACCTCGTACCAATAACATATGCATGTTTAGCTGTAACACTAGAAAGCAATGGCATGCATAACCAAAGCTGAGATCCTATTAATTCGGCATCTAGTTTGCAACATATGATCCGAAGACCGCTTCATGAGGTCTCACCTAAGTGCTTCACTGAGCTAGGAAGGTGAACAAGACATTTGTGAAATGAAATGTAACAGATAATAACAGTTGAATGGATTAAAATATATACTAGAGAGCAGGCAGGTGGTAATTGTGTTTGGAGCGTGCGGGGACCAGTCACTAACACTATCGGCTCTTTGCAGCTGAAGCCATCAACCTGAGAGGCCGCCCGTCTGGATCGACTCTATAAGGGTCAACGTGTGAACTCTGGAGCAAAGGTTTTCTAGGGAGCCCAAACGCGCTCGTATTTTTGGTGTCTGCCTTTGTAAATGAACATAACTCTTTAGTCGTATGATTTGACTTATTTTTGAAAGCCAGTGAGATATTGCTGGAGCAGAGGTTTTTCTTCCAATATAAGGGTATCATGGCCTTTGCCAGTAGGACCAAGTGGCTCCAGAGAATTTTATTGTATTTCTCCTTCCAAACCGGTGTGAGGTTAGGGAAGACGACCTTTAGACAGGGGAGGTGCGCTTGGGCAGATCTTAGATATTATTTCTGCTACTGAAGTCCAGAACGGTTTCACTTTTAGGCAATCCCACCACAGGTGGTTGTATCGTTCCCACATTGTCATTGCATCTCCAACAACTTCTAGGAATCAATGGGTTCATACGATTCAGCACCAATAGGGTCTTGTACCACCTGCTAATTAGTTTGTAAGAAGCTTCCTGTAATAGGACACAACTTGAAGGCCCCATACAAGACCTGTAAATCTGCTTGATATCATCATCTGTGAAGGTAATAGAGAGTTCCTTTTCCCAAGCTGAGATATATTGTAAGGTGTCAGCCCTGCAATTGTCTGAACGCATGCCCTCATTGATTTTAGAAAGAGTCCTCCTGATCCCCGAGCGTTGCGCTACTAACTTCTTGAACCACATTAGGTCTCTGGAGATATTCCCTAATTTAATTAGTTTTTTAAAGTTCAGATATAGGTGAGATCGTCAATTGAGATAGTCAATTGCGATCCCGGTGATAATCGATTGGAGGGTGGATTTGTCTGGGAAAGAGCCAACATGTAATATGTCCCCAAGAAGGTAGCCTCTGAGTTTTCGCTGTAGAAGTATCCAATGAGAAGCTTTGAAGTCATAGAGGCCTAGTAAGTCACCTAGGCTGGTTAGGGGGGAAGGCGTGGGCCACAAAGCACCAGTTTCTGATAGCTTTTTCCAAGCGAGTATAGGGGCTTTCGTTAGTAGATTATGTGGGAGGGTGGGGCCAGTGTGAGGTACAGGCTTGATTCGTGCCTGAGTCAAAGAGAAATTATTCTCCTCCTCTTCAATGGGGATGTAAAGTTTTGACGTAGGTCGTTTGTGCCATTCCAGGACTCTCATCAGTTGTATGTTGTCATAGACAGACTTCATGTCTGGTAATCCAATCCCTCCATCCTCCCTCCGTTTAGTCAAAGTGCTAAACGCCACTCTGTGATGCAAGGAACCCCAAACATATTTTAGGAATATTCCGCGAATCTTGAGAACGAAAGAGTGGGGAAGGAAGATCGGGAGGGCCTGCATTATATAGGTGACTTTAGGAATGATGATCATTTTTAGCAGGTTGGAGTGGCCCAACCAGGATATGAAGGGGACCTTCCAGGAGGAAAGAGTGGATTCTATAGATTTCAGTAAGGGCGTGTAGTTTAAAGAGTACCAGTATTTTGGGGATGGTGATATAAAGAGCCCTAAATATTTAATAGAGGATGTCGACCAAGAGAATGGTGAAGAACGCTTTGCCATTTCTATCTCAGGAGCTATTCAGAGCTTCTGATTTTGTTGGATTGATTTTTAAATTGGATAGCTGACTGAACTGGTCAAAGAGAAGAGATAGGGCCTTAAAGGAGGTGGCTGGATTAGATGTGATCACTAAAAGATCATCAGCGTAAGCCGCAGTGTAATGTTCGGACCTTCCTGCCTGGAAACCCTGTATTTCCGGGCGTTGTCTAATCGCCTGGCGCAGGGTCTCCATAGTAATACAAAGACAAGCGGAGAAAGAGGGCAGCCCTGCCTCGTACCGTTGTAAATGCAGAACGACGGAGACAGGGTGCCATTAATCTGTATCCTTGCTGTAGGCCCAAGGTACAAAGCAAAGACAAGTTTCTGAAATGCATCTGGTATTCTGAACTTACACAAAGGAGCGCGCATGTATGACCAATCAATCCGGTCAAATGCTTTTTCAGTGTCTGTGAACAATAAAGAAAGAGGTAAGTTCTTCCTCTTGGCCAGCTGAATCAGCTGTAGCACTCTAAGGGTGTTGTCCTTCCCTTTCCTAGTTTTCACGAATGCCACTTGCTCAATGTTCACCAAAAGCAGTAGAAACCTATTGAGGCGATTTGCCAAAATCTTGGCAAAAAGCTTAACGTCAACATTGAGCAGTGAGATTGGGCGGTAGCTTCCACAAATCTCTGGATCCTTACCCTCTTTCGGCAGAACAGAGATATGTGCTTCCAGAGTTTGTGAAGGGAAGGTTCCTCCGTTTAATAGAGAATTAAAAGCTGATAACATATGGGGCGTTAGAATGTCTTGGAACATTGCATAGTATTTGGCCGTCAGGCCGTCTGGGCCTGGACTTTTACCTTAAGGTTTTTCCCTTATGGCTAACTGAAGTTCGGAGGGAATTATGGGGCCGGCAAGTTGAGCTTTTTGAGAGCTATCAAGTGATGGGTGGGATAGGGTTTGTAAGAAGGCCGATATGTCTTGTTGACGAGAGGCAAGATCGGTTGCTGACTCGTCTGCTCTCAGATTGTTTAAAGCTTCATAAAACTTGAACTGTTCAGCAATGCTATCCGTGTCAATAACTCGCTGTCCTGCAGAGGTTTTTATAGCTTTGATGAAAGTGTGTTCTCTGGCTTTTTTGGCCACCTGGGCCATGAGTTTAGAGCCCTTATTGCCGTGAGTGTACATCTTATGTTTAGCATACATATATGCTTTAGAGGCTTTTAAATTAAGAATATCTAATAGGTGCTCTCTTTGTGCTAACAATTCTGCTTTTGTGGAGATAGCTGCGGTCCTTTTCTGTTGTCTCTCAAGGGTTTCAATTCTTTTGAGAGTGTTATCTAGGTCCCTAGTTCTCTGCTTTTTAAGGTGTGTACAAAGGGAAATCAGTTCGCCCCTGACTACCGATTTGTGGGCCTCTCACACTATCATCTTTGGCGTGTCTCCCGGAGCATTACGTGCAAAGTAGTCGTGAAGTACTGTCATCATCCTCAATTTGTGGGCTGGGATTTGGAGGACCATTTCATTGATGCGCCAAGTGTATTCACTTCGAGGGAGGGATTTAACAATTAGAGATAGGGAAACTGGCGCATGGTCAGAAACAATAATATTGTGTATGGAGGATTTGATCACTTCTTGTATATGTGTAGAGGAAAGAAGGGTACAGTCTATCCTCTGATATGAGTTGTGTGCTTCAGAATGGTAAGTATAGTCTCTATCATTGGGATGAAGTGTTCGCCACGTATCGATTAGTTTGCATGACGACAACGCTATCTTTAGCGCTTTCAGTTTCTGGTAGGATATGGAGTGGTTCGGATTGGAGGAGTCAAGAATAGGATCTAAAGTTATATTCAAATCACCTCCCACAATACAGATTCCATCCTGGAAAGATTCCAGGCATCTTAGGGTCCCAATTAGCCACGGAACTTGTCCAGTGTTAGGGGATTAAATGCCCGCAATCGTGACCGGTGTGTTGGCTATACATCCTTTTAAGAACAAATATCTACCCTCAATATCAATTAAGCTAGAGGTCAAAGTAAAAGTCTTTTTGTAGCCGAGGGTGGTGGGGGGGGGGGGAAGCTAAGATAACAATGTTTGAATGTTGGTTAATTACATCAGGCACAGATATATGTGTGGGCTACAATCTGCAGAGAAAATAATGGCCTACAGAGGGTATGTGGGCCAAACCATAGCAGTAGATCAATAGGTATGGCTGTTAGTTAGGTCTTAAATCAAGACTGGGCCTCAGTCCGGCTTGGATGCAGGTCTCTTCTTGGGTTTCTTCTTGGACGATAGGACCGCTGCAGGAAGGTCTGGGAGATCTGTGACATCCATTATGGAATCCCATGATGGAGCCATGGAGATGTCCAAGTTGAGGATCTCATAAACATTGAGGATATCTGAGTGAGAACAGATTGTTCTTTGTGACCCCCCCTTATAATTAAAGGCGACCCCAAAGGGAAACAGCCAGCGGTATGGGATGTTCATATTCCTAATGACGTCTAGGAAAGGTTTCATCTTACATCTTTTGGACAATGTAACCTGGGAAAGGTCTTGGAAGATCTGTATGGACGACTCCTCAAATGTAAGTTCCTGACTGTTTCTGGATGCTTTTAAGATCACATCTCTATGGTGGGAATTGAGAACTTTACAAATGATGTCGTGAGGGGGTTCTCCTTCCTTGGGCTTTGGTCTGAGTGCTCTGTGGGCCCTTTCTAGAACAATCTGGTCCCTTAGCATGGGAGGAAGCAGTGGTTTCAGCAGGTCCATAGTGACTTCTATGACTGCCGATATGGGCACCACTTCCGGTACACCATTCAGGCGGAGGTTATTGCACCTCCCTCTGTTATCCTGATCCTCGACACATGTGAGCAAATTATTGATGTGGTGCTGGCAGTTCGTAAGAGCTAAGTCAGTGGCCCCCAAAGGACAGGAGAGAAGTCTGGTTCTCCTCAAGTTGCTCGACCCTGCCCCCAATCTCTCTAATGTCTGTTTTTATAACTGAAAGTTCCTTGAGGACCGGAGCAATAGCTGATTCAATAATTCGCTGTAGCTATTTCCGTGATGTAGAAATGACGGAATCTCCCCTTTGGCTATCGTCCATGTCAGAGTTTTCTCTGTCTGATGCCTCCATATAGACCACAGCAGGCTGAGGTGCAGATGGAGTAGATAAAGAAGAACCTGCAGACTTCTTGTGGAGATATTTTTCCATGTCAGGTTGTGAAGGTTTCTGAGGTTTAAATATTGCACCCTCGTGTCTCCCTACCTTCACCATATTGTACAGTGCAGCAGGGTTTTTAAATATATATGGGGTGCAGCCGGAGGCTGTATCTAAGCGAGCTGCAGTACTGCGACCCCAGGGTAGACCCCTACATATCTAGGGGCGATTCATTTTAAAGTTCTGGGAATAAGAGGGTCCAGGACCCAGGAGGGAGTACACTGATCATCGGCCTGCTGGAGAACACAGACCTTAAAAATTAGAGCTGAGCTCTGAAGGCAAACTGGGCGTCTGTGGAGGGGGGTGGATTGGTGGCGACCGAAGGCACTGATGTCGCGTGGTTGCGTGGCAGGTGTCAGTCTTGGCCACCATGGCGTTGTGCACGGGTGGGTAGTTATCGCCCTTCAGGCAGCTCTTACCTTCTGCACCCCTTCTAGTGGCGTCTGGGCGGTCGCGGTAAAGATGGAGCGCATTGGTCAGTCCAGGCGCCATTTGAGAGGGCCCCGTACCTAGCTACATGCGGAGCGGGCCTCCGGGGTGTCTCTAGCTGTCAGGTAGCAGGGTCACCGAACTCTTTAATCCTGCGTGCCTTCTCTGTGTGACCGGGGACTTGTCCCGGCGTGCGTTGCTTGCCTTGCAGGCCTGTGAGTGCTCTATCTCGCGGCATCTGGGGTAGGCCTTGCACTGAGCTGCTGCAATGGTGCTGATGCCTGGAAGCTGTGGCCGACCTAAACGGCTAGGGGTGCTGCTGTTGATGTCCTGTGGGCGGTGGAGATGTTTACTTGGTGAGGGCAGCGCTGGATCAGTCAGATGATCAAGGATTAGATCAGGCTCAGCCGGAGCTGCAGAGATGGCCGTCTGCTCCGTTCGGCGGTTAGCCACGCCCCCCCCCCAACTTTACTGTTTTTGGTACCCGGACCCAAACCCGAACTTTGCCGGAAAAGTTCAGGTTCGAGTCTGGTGTTCAAGCATTTATTAAAGCTTGTTGAAAGGCTTTGTACCCCTGACACACAAATATAATAGTTAATCCGTCTGTAAGTTCGGTTGACATAGACAGGAAAATAAATATAGTTAATTCGTCTGTTAGTTAGGTGGGCAACATATACCCATTTTTTGTGTGAAGTACACCTAGTACCATAGTATACAAGATCGAAAAAAGACATTTGTCCATTCAGTTCGGCTTGTTACCTATAAGTTGATCCAGAGGAAGGCAAAAAACCCCTGTGAGGCAGAAGCCAATTTATTTGCGCATACACTTGAAAAAACTGCGCTACTGTACGTGTGACATACTTGCAAGCATATATAGCATTTGATGAAGGTGAGCAGTAAGGGACAGGGAAGTGGCCGTGCTGCTGGTGGAGCACACAGATGGCCCTGGGCACGGTGAAACTGTGCCTGCTGGCAGAGCACAAGAAACACACTCATCCACGATACTTAAATTCATGTCCTAGTTTACAGGGCGGAGAAGGACACCACTCTCGAAGTCAGACCAGTGCAAGCAGGCGGTCGGGTGGATTGCAGCAGATAATAATTCCAGTCGGTTAAGCACCGCCCTGTCTTTCACAAAGTCCAGTCTCTGTAGCCAAGAGTCTGGTCAACAGAATCCTCACCCTAATCCTCCTTCCTCTCACCATGGAGAACCTTTGCAAACAAGTGATCCCACACTCGGATATTTAGAGGAGCTCTTTTCATCGCCATTCCATAATTTGGGCGTCTCACTAAGCCCGCTTGAAGAGGCACTTGAAGAAATAGTGTGCACTGATTCCCAAACTCTTGAGCATGCACAGTCAGAAGATGGCGGTGGGAAACGGCAATTAGTGTTTCACGAGATGGATGATGATGATGAGACACAGTTGTGCCAATAAGTCAACAGCTATTAGTGTCTCAAGAGGTTGATGATGAGGATGAGGCATAGTTGTCAATAAGTGAGGTTGTTGTTAGGTCAAGTCAGGAGGATGACCAGAGTGAGGAAGTGGAAGAGGAGGTGGTGGACGATGAAATCACTTAACCCAGCCTGGGAAGGTCGCAAGCCGAGAGAGGACAGCAGTACATAGGGGGATGGATCCGCAGCACCGCAACAGGCTGGGAATAGGCAGTGGGGTGGCAAAAGGAGAAGACGGGCCACACCAAAAAGGCCCACAACTGTTCACGGAGCATCCCCTTGCAGACAGGGCCGGCGCCACCTGTAAGGCGACCTAGGCAATTGCCTAGGGCGCAATTTAGCAGAGGGTGCCGGAACCCTGCGATAAAAAAAAAAACTTATGTGGTAGCGGGCGGCCGGTGCGCCGCACCGCTATCATGTTGCACTGCCTGAGGGGCGGACCGTACCGGGTGACACCAGTCCCTGGGGTGACACCCGGTGCGGTCTCCCGCCCTCAGGCATCAGAGCAGAAGTCGCGGCAGCGGAGTGTGCAGGAGGAGGGCGGGCCGAGGTGTGTCCCATCCTCCCTGTTCATCTGATAGGCTGCCGGCCTAGTGCTGGCAGGCAGCCTATCAGAAGGCCGGTTCAGGAGGCGCGATGGCGTCATCGGCGCCGCCTGAGCCGACTACAGCGAGACACAGGCCGGAAGAGGCCTGCATCGCATCGCTGCCATGGAGGTAAGTATGTGTTTTTTTTTTTTTGTGTTTTTTTTTTTTTTTAAACACAAATCAGGAGCACATATGTGGGGGCTACTGGCACATAATGGGGGTCACTGGCGCATAAGGGGGCTACTGGCGCACTAAGGGGGCTACTGGCTCATAAGGGGACTGCTGGCACATAAGGGGCTTGCTGGCACATAAGGGGGCTACTGGCGCATAAGGGGGCTACTGGCACATAAGGGGACTACTGGCACATAAGGGGCTACTGGCACATGAGGGGCTACTGGCATATAAGGGGCTACTGGCACATAAGGGGGCTGCTAGCACATAAGGGGCTACTGGCACATAAGGGGGCTACTAGGCGCATAAGGGGGCTACTGGCGCATAAGGGACTACTGGCACATAAGGGGGCTACTGGCACATGAGGGGGCTTCTGGCACATGAGGGGGCTACTGGCATATAAGGGGCTACTGGCACATAAGGGGCTACTGGCACATAAGGGGGCTACTGGCACATAAGGGGGCTACTGGCACATAAGGGGCTACTGGCACATAAGGGGGCTACTGGCACATAAGGGGGCTTACTGGCACATAAGGGGCTACTGGCACATAAGGGGCTACTGGCACATAAAGGGGCTTGCTGGCACATAAAGGGGCTACTGGCAAATAAGGGGGCTTGCTAGCACATAAGGGGGGCTTGTTGGCACATAAGGGGGCTACTGGCACATAAGGGGGCTACTGGCACATAAGGGGGCACTACTGGCACATAAGGGGGGCTACTGGCACATAAGGGGCACTACTGGCACATAAGGGGAGCTACTGGCACATAAGGAGGGCTACTGGCACTTAAGGCGGGCTATTATTATTGTTATAAGGCCGCCTCTGTACTATTATTATTATAATGGCCCCCTCTGTACTATTCTTATGTTAATAGCCCCCACTGTATTAGTATTATTATTTATACACAGGGGGCCGTTATTATAATAATAGTACAGAGAGGGCCTTTATATTAATAATAATACAGAGCTGTGCTGCCATGTCATGGAGGGGAGAATTGGGATATACCCTATATACTGTGTATTATATTATGGGGGCACTCGGAGGAAGGCGGGAGAGGAGCACTATGGGGGCATTTACTAGGGGCACTATATAGGGGTATTTCATACTGGTACATTATGGGGACATTAGCTGAGCTGGGGCATTACAAGGGGGTATTTTTGCACTGTATATTATAAGGAGAATGATTACTACGAGGGGGGTATTATGGTGGGCTTTATTACTCCCCCATGTTATGACCCCCAGTAGCAGCACCAGCCTCTCCCTGCTCTGCTATCCCTCTGATCCTTCTCCAAATCCTTATTCTGATATCTTTCTCTTTAGGATAAAACACATCATCAGCTCTGCCGATCCCCACAATATACAGTATACCTCTACACCGATCCCCGGCCAAAGTGTGAAGTGGTGTCCGAGATCCCCAAGGGCCAAGCCAAGTAACTGTAAGTTTTCATGTGAAATATGTTTGTTATACACATATAGCATACACTGCGCACAGCGTCATTGATTGCTATGACGCCGTGCGCTTCGTGCCGCCGCTACAGTACTGTAAGGGCAGATCATCTGATGGGGGCGTCAATTTTATCTTGCCTAGGGCGGCAAAAATTCTTGCACCGGCCCTGCTTGTGGAAATCTCCCTGCCAAGGGGTAGGTGTTCCGCATTCTGGCACGTACCAAAATGAGCAGGGGCGTTAACACTAGCAACCTCACCACCACCAGCATGATCCGCCACATGGCATAAAAGCACCCTAATAGGTGGGCTGAACGCCTGTGTCCATAATCGGTTTCTGTGGGTAACACCACTGCCTCCTCTTCCCCTGTGTTACGTGCTGGCCAATCCCCTGTCCAAGACAAAGGCCCGGATGCCTCCCGCCCTGCACCTGGACTTTCGCAAGCACCATTAACTAGCCCGTCCACTTCTGTGTCCCAGCGCAGCGTACAGATGTCCATACCCCAGGCCTTAGAACAAAAGTGCATATACACAGCCACCCACCCACAGGCCATAGCACTAAATGCACACCTTTCCAAATTGATGGCCCTGGAAATGTTGCCATTTAGGCTTGTGTACACTGATGGCGGCGGCCGTCCCTCGTTACTCAGTCCCCAGCCGCCACTATTTTGCCCAGTGTGCCATCCCCACTAGGGTTGAGCGAACCCGAACTCTAAAGTTCGGGTTCATACCGAACTTTAGGGTTTTTGGTACCTGGACATTTCCGTAAAAGTTTGGGTTCGATTTCAGTGTTCACCGATTTCTTGGTGCTTTTTGAAAGGCTGCAGGGCAGCCAATCAACAAGAATTTCACTAGTCTGCTCTTAGAAGCCATCACAGCCATGCCTACTAATGGCATGGCTGTGATTCGGCAAGTGCAGCATGTGACCCAGCCTCTATATAGGCTGGAGTCATGTAACGCCACACGTCACTCTGCTCTTCTCAGTGTAGGGATAGGATGCTGCTGCTATGAGGGAGAGATGAGGGAAGAATTCTGGTGTACTTGGTGTTCAATCTTCAAACTACAGCGATTATTGAGGGTGCTATACTACATTTTTGTACCCAGCCCTGAGCCCAGTGGAACTGAAAAATAACTTTTAATCCATCTGCTAGTTCGGTGGTCGTCGGCGGCCATTTTTGCAAGTGCAGTGCCCTTGCAACTGCATGTTAACAGCATGTGTGCCAGGGACATTACCTTAATTCTGTTCTGGTAGCACAGTGGAGGACAAATTCCCTTTTTTGGCTGTTTAAGTACCCTGCGGCCTGCAGTGCATAACTGGCAGTGAAAATTATTCAATTATATTAGTCTGTTACATTTTTTTGTGACCTAAAGCGATTTTTTATCTGTCTGCAACAGGCACTGCATATCTGACAGCCCAATAAAACAACTAAATACTGCAGTTTCCTTGCTGATATAAAAAAGCACACTTTTGTGGCAAGATAGTAAATTTACGGGCTATACTGCATTTCTGACAGTCCAATTAAATGTTACATACTGCAGTTACATTGCTGATATAAAAAAGCAATTTTTTTGCGTTATATAGCAAATTTGCTATTTTGCTAAATCCAATACAACCGTAACATACTGCATTTACATTAGTGCTATAAAAAAAACCACACTTTTTGTGCTAGATTGGTGACAGGGACGTAACTTTCTAAATAATCGTCTGTTCCATTGGTGGGTGACATTTTAACAGTTCACAAATAATGGGTAGCCTTTAAAACTTAACATTTAATAGTATCATTTAAAAATAGGCCCATGAAAGTTCCAAAATTATATTAAATTAAAAAAACAACTTCTAACTGCAGGAGTGATTCCTCATACATGCAGAGAAGTCAGAGAAGACCCAATTAAGAGATAGTAATATGTTATAGCTTGAGAGGTAAAATATAGAGAGAGGGACACAATGCTGGGTCTCTTGCCCTAGATGTCCCTAATTCTGCCCATATCAAACCTCACTATCAAGTCCTAAAGCATCCCTCTTATGCGTTTTAGACTGCCCAGCTTCGTCAGACAGGTGGGAATAGGGTCCATACACCACTCACACTGCTGAATATAGCTAAATGAGTACTTTAACATATAAAACATGTACAATTGGGTGTTCCTGCCTAGCTTCGTCAGGCAACTATAATGCCACACCAAAGTTGTTGTATATAACAGAATCCAATGAGCACCTTATAGTATACAAACAGATGTCCCTACGCTTTTCATCAGCATCTGCCAACCCATCAGGGGACTACTATGCTGTTGTGGCCAAATTATGCCAAAACATGTTACAAATAAAAATAATCAATGCTCCAAAAGTGGTCTTTTTGGGATCTGATGATCCCAAAAAATACTCCAGACAAAGATGATGTAAAAAAGCAAATGCTCGAAAGTAGCCAAATAATCATTGCCATAAGCTGAATGAATTGTTTTGGCCAGGTATTGCCAAAATATGTTCCAAACACAGATAATATGATATGCACAATGCTCAAAACAATAGTCAGATAGCGGAAAATCACCGCCCAATGATATAATCATCTGTTCAATGTTCAGTGTACATTGTTCAGAACAGGGTGGTGCCAGTGTCCTCCATGGTTTCCTGCGGTGACATTTTACAATTTTTGCCGTATACAAACCCCTGCTCTGCATAGTTGACAGGGAGGTAAATTGGTAAAAATCGTCTGTTACATTATTGGGTGACATTAACCCAGTTTTCACAGTTCATTAGGACAGCACTACTCACAAAACCTTGATAAAGACCTAATGGTCGAAATGTTACTGTACTTTTGGTGGAAATAAAGTATTGAAGATATTGAAATTGTGTGCTGCAGTACTTTTTCTCTATCTCTTAACCTAGTTTTGCCATATACAAACCCCTGCTCTGCATAGGGGACAGGGACGTAAATTTGTAAAAATCGTATGTTACATTATTGGGTGACCTTAACCCCGTTTTGCCATATACAAACCCCTGCTCTGCATAGATGACAGGGACGTAAATTTTTATAAATCGTCTGTTACATTATTGGGTGACATTAACCCAGTTCCCCCTTTATAGAAACCCCTGCTATGCATAGGTGACAGGGAGGTAAATTTCTAAAAAATCATCTGTTACATGGGTGGCTGACATTTTGCCAGTTTTGCCGTATAGAAACCCCTGCTCTGCATAGGTGAAAGGGAGGTAAATTTCTAATCGTCTGTTACATCGGTGGGTGACATTTTGCCATATACAAACCCCTGCTCTGTATAGGTGACAGGGAGGTAAATTTCTAATCGTCTGTTACATCGGTGGGTGACATTTTGCCGTATACAAACCCCTGCTCTGCATAGGTGACAGGGAGGTAAATTTGTATAAATCCTCCGTTACATTATTAGTGACTAACCCCTGCTCTGTATAGGTGACAGGGAGGTAAATTTCAAAAATCATCTTTTACATTGCTGGGTGACATTTTGCCCTATACAAACCCCTGCCCTGCATAAGTGACAGGGACGTAAATTTGTATAAATCCACCTGTTACATTGGTGGGTGACATTTTGCCAGTTTTGCCGTGATACAAACCCCTGCTCTGCATAGGTGACAGGGAGGTAAATTTGTATAAATCCTCCGTTACATTATTAGGTGACTAACCCTGCTCTGTATAGGTGACAGGAGGTAAATTTCTAATCGTCTGTTACCTCGGTGGGTGACATTTTGCCCTATACAAACCCCTGTCCTGCATAAGTGACAGGGACGTAAATTTGTATAAATCCACCTGTTACATTGGTGGGTGACATTTTGCCAGTTTTGCCGTATACAAACCCCTGCTCTGCATAGGTGACAGGGAGGTAAATTTCTAATCGTCTGTTACATCGGTGGGTGACATTTTGCCATATACAAACCCCTGCTCTGCATAGGTGACAGGGAGGTAAATTTGTATAAATCCTCCGTTACATTATTAGGTGACTAACCCCTGCTCTGTATAGGTGACAGGGAGGTAAATTTCTAATCGTCTGTTAAATCGGTGGGTGACATTTTTGCCGTATACAAACCCCTGCTCTGCATAGGCGTACAGGGAGGTAAATTTGTATAAATCCTCCGTTACATTATTAGGTGACTAACCCCTGCTCTGCATAGGTGACAGGAAGGTAAATTTCTAAAAATCATCTGTTGCATTGGTGGGTGACATTTTGCCCTATGCAAACCCCTGCTCTGCATAGGTGACAGGGAGGTAAATTTAGAATAATCAGCTATTACATTGGTGGGTGGCATTTTGCCAGTTTTGCCGTATACAAACCCCTGCTCTGCATAGGTGACAGGGAGGTAAATTTCTAAAAATCATCTGTTACATGGGTGGCTGACATTTTGCCAGTTTTGCCGTATAGAAACCCCTGCTCTGCATAGGTGAAAGGGAGGTAAATTTCTAATCGTCTGTTACATCGGTGGGTGACATTTTGCCATATACAAACCCCTGCTCTGTATAGGTGACAGGGAGGTAAATTTCTAATCGTCTGTTACATCGGTGGGTGACATTTTGCCGTATACAAACCCCTGCTCTGCATAGGTGACAGGGAGGTAAATTTGTATAAATCCTCCGTTACATTATTAGGTGACTAACCCCTGCTCTGTATAGGTGACAGGGAGGTAAATTTCTAAAAATCATCTTTTACATTGCTGGGTGACATTTTGCCCTATACAAACCCCTGCCCTGCATAAGTGACAGGGACGTAAATTTGTATAAATCCACCTGTTACATTGGTGGGTGACATTTTGCCAGTTTTGCCGTATACAAACCCCTGCTCTGTATAGGTGACAGGGAGGTAAATTTCTAATCGTCTGTTACCTCGGTGGGTGACATTTTGCCCTATACAAACCCCTGTCCTGCATAAGTGACAGGGACGTAAATTTGTATAAATCCACCTGTTACATTGGTGGGTGACATTTTGCCAGTTTTGCCGTATACAAACCCCTGCTCTGCATAGGTGACAGGGAGGTAAATTTCTAATCGTCTGTTACATCGGTGGGTGACATTTTGCCATATACAAACCCCTGCTCTGCATAGGTGACAGGGAGGTAAATTTGTATAAATCCTCCGTTACATTATTAGGTGACTAACCCCTGCTCTGTATAGGGGACAGGGAGGTAAATTTCTAATCGTCTGTTAAATCGGTGGGTGACATTTTGCCGTATACAAACCCCTGCTCTGCATAGGTGACAGGGAGGTAAATTTGTATAAATCCTCCGTTACATTATTAGGTGACTAACCCCTGCTCTGCATAGGTGACAGGAAGGTAAATTTCTAAAAATCATCTTTTGCATTGGTGGGTGACATTTTGCCCTATGCAAACCCCTGCTCTGCATAGGTGACATGGAGGTAAATTTAGAATAATCAGCTATTACATTGGTGGGTGGCATTTTGCCAGTTTTGCCGTATACAAACCCCTGCTCTGCATAGGTGACAGGGAGCTAAATTTGTAAAAATAGGCTGCTACATTATTGGGTGACATTAACCCAGTTTGGCCATATACAAACCCGTGCTCTGCATAGGTGACAGAGAACTAAATTTAGTAAAAACGGCTGTTACTGACCGCAAAAAATGAGGAGAGCATCAAATAAGGGACGCGGCCCTGGTCGTGGTGCTGGTGTTGGTGGAGCTCCTGTTGCAGTGAGAGGACGTGGTCGATCTGTGCCAGCTGCACGCCCAAGTGAAACACCTTCCTGCGCATACACGACAGAGCCTTCAGCGTTATTTATTAGCCCCAAATGCCGCTCTATGAATGGTGAGGCCAGAACAAGTACAGGCGATAGTGGATTGGGTGGCTGACAGTGCCTCCAGTACCTTCACATTGTCTCCCACATGGTCCGCTGCTGAAAGGTCAGAGTTGGCATCTGCAGGCCATGGGCATCTATCTAGCACCTCACCCCTTTCAAATCAGCCAAGCAGTCTGAGCCCCAAGTCATGCAGCAGTCTCTTATGCTTTTTGATGATTCTGCTGGCAGGGTTTTCCAGGGCCATCCACCTAGCCCTGCCCCAGAAGTAAGAAGAAGAAATTGAGTGCATCTGATGCCCAACCACTTATATTTGAGGATGAGGACATGGGAAGACAACCGCAGCCTCGTCTCTGATGATGACAAAACACAGGTGCCAACTACTGCGGCTTTCTGCAGTGTGCAAACCGACAAGGAGGGCAGGGGTGAAGACTGGGTGGAATATGATGTGGAGGACGATGAGGTCATAGTCCCCACATGGAATCAAGGTCATGCGAGTGACCTGTGCAGTTCGGAGGGAGAGGCGGTGGTCGCACAGAGCCACCAGCACAGCAAATAGAACGAGCAGGGTGCAAAAGCAGAGTGGCCATCCCCTAGACAGTACGCCTGCTACTGCCCACCGCACCCAGGGACCGAGCACAACAAAGCCAGCTCCAAGGAGTTCCCTGGCGTGGCAGTTCTTCAGACAATGTGCAGACGACAAGACACGAGTGGTCTGCATGCTGTGCAATCAGAGCCTGAAGCGAGGCATAAACATTCTAAACCTGAGCACAACCTGCATGACCAGGCATCTAAGTGCAAAGCACAAGCTGCAGTGGAGTAAACACCTCCAAAACCAGAGAAAGGTCTCAGGCTCCTCCTGCTCCCTCTTCTGCTGCAGTCTCGGCCTCTTCCTCCACCTCTGGAGTGACAGTGGCACCGGCCACCCGCAAACAGATGATGTGGCAGCAACGCAACCACGTCCGTCACCTTCAACAAGCAGCACCACAATGTCCCATGGCAGCGTTCAGCTGCCCATCTTCCAAACAATAGAGCGAAAGAGGAAGTACCCCTACCCACCTGCGATCCCTGGCCCTGAATGCCAGCATTTTAAAATTCCTGGCCTTTGAATGCTGTCATTCCATCTGGTGCAGATGGAGAGTTTTAAAAACTTATGGCCTAGGCTGTCCCACAGTACGTTGTTCCCAGCCGCCACTACTTTTCCAGGCGAGCCATCCCTTACCTGCATAAACAAGTGGGGGACAAAATCAGGTGTGCACTGCGCAACGCCATCTGTGGCAAGGTCCACATAACTACCGATACGTGGACCAGTAGGCACGGACAGGGAAGTTATATCTCCTAACAGCACACTGGGTAAATGCAGTGGTGGCTGGGCCTGAGGCGGATAGCTGTTTGGCGCATATCCTTCCGCCACCGAGGATTGCAGGGCATTTCTCTTTGCCTCCTGTTGCTCCTCCATACTCCTCTTCCTCCTCTAACACCTCCTCATCCGGTCAGCGTAACACCTTCACCAGCAACTTCAGCACAGCTAGTGGAAAACGACAGCAGGCAGTTTTGAAACTCATCTGTTTGGGAGACAAACCCCACACCGCGCAGGAGCTGTGGACGGGCATGGAACAACAGATTGATGAGTGGTTGGTGCCACTGAGCCTCAAGCCCGGCCTGGTGGTGTGGATAATGGGCAAAATCTCGTAGCAGCTCTGGGCCTAGCCGGTTTGACGCACATCCCTTGCCTGGCGCATGTGCTGAATTTGGTGGTGCAGAAATTTCTGAAAAACTACCCCGATATGTCAGAGCTGCTATAGAAAGTGCGGGCCATCTGTGCTGCGCTCTCGGTGTTCTCACTCCTGCTGCTGCTCGCCTGTCTGCGCTGCAGCGTAACTCGGCCTTCCCGCTCACCGCCTCATATGCGATGTGCCCACAAGTTGGAACTCCACCTTGCACATGCTGGAGAGACTGCTGCAAGCAGCAGCAGTTTTCAGCTGCAGCACACACGGGTGAGTCGCTCTGTGGAACAGCACCACTTCACCGCCACAGTTTTGAATACCTTGAGGGGTGTAGTTTCTAAAATCGGGTAATTTATAGGTGGTTTATATCATGTAAGCCTCACAAAGTGACTTCAGACCTGGAAATTTTCTGAAAAATTTCAAGATTTGCTTCTAAATTTCTAAGCCTTCTAACATCCCCAAAAAAGAAAATGTCATTTACAAAATGATCCAAACATGAAGTAGACATATGGGAAATATAAAGTAATAACTATTTTAGGAGGTATTACTATCTGTTTTAAAAGCAGAGAAATTGAAAATTTGAAAATTGGGAATTTTTAAAAATTTTTGGTAAATTTGGTATTTTTTTTATAAAAATAAAATATTCTGACTCAAATTTACCACTGTCATGAAGTACAATATGTGACGAGAAAACAATCTCAGAATAGCTTGGATAAGTAAAAGTGTTTTAAAGTTATCACCACATAAAGTGACACATCAGATTTACAGGGTCCTGCAGGAGTTAATAATGCATTGTGTGTCACTATTTTCTGTATTCAACACTTTCAAACGAAAACCAAGAAATTCAGATTTATTATTTCAATAATTAGTTTTCTGCCCATCTCTTCAACAAGGATGCCTTGATAATAAATATTGATGTTTTGTAATACAATATTTCCCAGTCACATTTTTGGACCCTAGTGTTCTTTGAACGTGGTCAAGCCCCCTTGAAGACCCTTGACCAGGGCTGGCTTAAAGGGGTTATCTATTTGTAACTTGTCATCAGCATCTGATAGGTGGGGGGCCGACACCCAGGACCCTCTCTTTTCAGCTGTTTGAGAAGGCCTGGCACAACAGTGTGAGTCTTCTCAAAAAGCTGATTGTTGGGAGTCCCCATGGTTTGACCCCCACCAATCAGATGTTAATGACCTATCTAATGGATAGGTAATCAGTTACAAATAGTCATATAACCCTTTTAAAGTTGTTAAGAATGCTTATCATACCTCTAGGACCTGGATCCTCTGTGCTCTGCTATGAGAGCGATATACAGAACAGGTGCTATTATGCATTGACCTCCTTAGACTTCAAATGAATAAACTGTACTTATAGATGGCCTCTCCTCCTCTTTTGTTATGTTTATCTCATGAATATAACAGAATGTAACGCTCTGTTCACATCTGCGATGTGAACTTTGGATAGGGTGTTACAATGGGATCTGACTGGGATCCGTCTACTTTCTGGCATAAATGCCAGCTTTTGGCCAGACAAAACGTCCTGCACGCATTACTTTTTGTTCAGCTGAAAGCTAAACAAATGTACTAACCCCTGAGGGGGATAGAGGGGGAATGATAAAACTAAAACATAACTTTTAATGCTCAAGTATAAAATATGCGCCTGGTAGTAATACTACACAAAAAAGGTGAAGACACAGCTATAGGGCCCTTGGGCAATCACCAGGCTCGAAGAGCTCAAATAGCCAGCAAAACAACGAGACATTTGCATGACAAATAAACGTAACCACTGTGATGTGACCAAGTCAAAAACATGGAACATGCTCACCAGATCCTCGATGTGGTCAATCGGAGAGGAGGAGGTGGATTGATGAGATGGCCACCGTGAGTGGATGGAGTCAAAGTCTCAGTTGGTTGCTGTCAATTCTGTACATAAGAAAAGGGGACTCTGCATAGGAGGAAGTAGAAGGGAGCTGTCACAAAACCCTATGGATACCCTGTGAAGGGAAAGGGAACTAACAGAAGCCCTACCTACCTATACAGAGCTACCCGCCCCGAAAGGGGCGACCCCGTCCGGTTGCCTGTCCCTAACACGGCCGGAGTCCCTAGTAAAGCCCCAGAAAGAGAAAGAGCTCCCATACACAAGAAAAAATTCTCCCGACGTGCCACGTTTCAATCGTGCCTCAGAAATCATCAGGGGAGTAATAGACAAAAATGGGGCTATAGTAATTTGTTCCTGGGCTGGTGGGAGGAGACCCTGGTGTTTACGGACGAAAGGTCCAACCTGAT
The DNA here is from genome assembly GCA_033119425.1 of Bufotes viridis. Lineage (NCBI taxonomy): Eukaryota > Metazoa > Chordata > Amphibia > Anura > Bufonidae > Bufotes > Bufotes viridis. The sequence continues at coordinate 108,158,973 of CM065591.1, forward strand.
GGACCGGGTAGGACTGTGGGCGCGGTATATTGATGACATTTTCATTACCTGGAATGGCGATCTGGTGGGATTTAAACGTTTGTTGGAGGGTCTTAATGAGAACTCCATAGGGATGCGATTCACCTCCGAGATTGATGCCCGGTGCTTGCCATTCTTGGATGTTCTCATTTCTAAATCAGCTAACGGTGAACTTGAAACGTCTGTATATAGGAAGCCCACCTCGACAAACACTCTACTGAGGTGGGAGAGCAGCCATCCCCTACCACTCAAGCGTGGTATTCCCAAGGGACAATACCTCCGCTTGAGGAGGAATTGCTCCAATAAGGGGGAATTTATCAGGCAAGCACGTGACATGCGGATTTGTTTTCTAAACCGGGGGTACCCTGATAAAGTTTTTAGAGAAGCGTATAGGCATGCACTCCAGGAGGATAGGACCCACCTGTTAACCCCCAAATCCAAACCCATCCAGACTCCAAAACTGATCCGTCTTATTTCCACCTTTGACAGAGTAGCCCCGGAAATACGGAGGGTGATCCAGGACAACTGGGCCATTCTACAACTAGACCCAGATCTACGGCTAGTAATAGGTGATTATCCACATATCACCTACCGCCGCGGCCGTAGTCTACGGGATAGACTAGTGTCCAGTGAATACATCCCTCCTGTCCCCTCTGGCTGCGATTGGTTACGATCCAACATGAAGGGCTGCTACCGATGTAGTGGCTGCATTGCTTGCAAGCACTTGCAAACTGGCAAATCATTTCGCAGTCATGTGACAGGGAGGGAATACAATATTCGCCATTTCATTAACTGCCGAACTCGCGGAGTGGTATACCTACTGGCTTGTGAATGTGGGAAGGAATATGTCGGTAAAACCATCCGCGAGTTCCGTAGAAGAGTTGGCGAACACTTAAACGACATTGAGAAACTGAGGGACACACCAGTAGCAAATCATATACGATGTCATCACAACGGCCGTGCTAAAATTACCTTTACGGGCATCGACAAGGTTTCTCCGCCACGACGTGGTGGGAATTGGGACCGTTTCCTGCTACAATGTGAAACACGATGGATTTTCTACCTGAAAACCATTGCCCCCCTAGGTCTGAATGAACAGTTACATTTTGGCTGTTTTATTTGACTTACATCACTCCCATCATGGAGATTCACTATTATGGATTGTAAATCCTGTTGCAAATGTGTGGTCTCGTGCATTTTTCTTTCTTTTTTATTTTTATGATTTCCTACATTTGCGTGTACTTTAATTTGTGGCATAATCTGATTTGATTATTCATGGTTTTCCTATGCTGGTCTCCCCCTCCCTGGACCCCCTTAGCAGGTTTGAACCTGTAAGGAAGCTCTGTTTATTTACCCATTTTTGTACACTCGTGATATTACATTTTACCATTATGGAATGGAACTCTCCTTCCCTTCCTCTGGCATGGTTTGCGCCCGGCGGTCCTATTCAGTATGCCTCCCCTGGGTTGCCGCGAGGTGTGGGGCGTGGTTTACTCCTGCGCTCCGCCCTCTGGGCGCGGCGGTGGGCGATGGAACGCAGCGCTGTATCTCTGCGTTCCACGGCTCACCGTCGCGCTCGTCATGTGACCGGAAGTGTCAGTGGCGTCACTAGCGGAGGCGCGGCCGCTTACTGCAGGCGCGAATTCCTTGCCCATTTAAAGTCGCCACGCAGGTGAGATCGGCTGCCTGTGTACATAGGGGGCACTCACCATTGGAGGCCTTCCCTTTTTGTCTTGTCCCCTTTCCCACTGGACTAGGGTATGTAGCGATTATATTTTGTTGCCCACTGGCATCCCTATAATCCAACCTTTTTTCTGAGCCTTATACTGTTATATACTGGTCCATGGCATCTTGAATATCGATCCCAGTATATTTATATAGGCCTATATTACTATCGCCGCATTTTTGTCTATTACTCCCCTGATGATTTCTGAGGCACGATTGAAACGTGGCACGTCGGGAGAATTTTTTCTTGTGTATGGGAGCTGTTTCTCTTTCTAGGGCTTTACTAGGGACTCCGGCCGTGTTAGGGACAGGCAACCGGATGGGGTCCCCCCTTTCGGGGCGGGTAGCTCTGTATAGGTAGGTAGGGCGTCTGTTAGTTCCCTTTCCCTTCACAGGGTATCCATAGGGTTTTGTGACAGCTCCCTTCTACTTCCTCCTATGCAGAGTCCCCTTTTCTTATGTACAGAATTGACAGCAACCAACCGAGACTTTGACTCCATCCACTCACGGTGGCCATCTCATCAATCCACCTCCTCCTCTCCGATTGACCACATCGAGGATCTGGTGAGCATGTTCCATGTTTTTGACTTGGTCACATCACAGTGGTTATGTTTATTTGTCACGCATATGTCTCGTTGTTTTGCTGGCTATTTGAGCTCTTCAAGCCTGGTGATTGGCCAAGGGCCCTATAGCCGTGTCTTCACCTTTTTTGTGTAGTATTACTACCAGGCGCATATTTTATACTTGAGCATTAAAAGTTATGTTTTAGTTTTATCATTCCCCCTCTATCCCCCTCAGGGGTTAGTACATTTGTTTAGATTTCTGGGTGGAAACAGGCTGGGGACAGCACGTTAACCCCGCCATCTGTGTATTATGCAGCTGAAAGCTAACATTTATGCTGGAAAGTGGCCTGATATGGTGATCTCCAGCATTCTGTTTCTCTGCCAGATGAGGCTGCCATCTCGTATGAGAATGTAGCATAAGGCCGTAATTATCTATAGCTTTTGGTCTTTTTTGAGAAAAAAGGATAATGGCTATATTAGTCACTTAACCTATCGCTCCTTCTTATTGGATAGTGTCAAATTTGTAAATATCAACCTCATGTACATAGATGTATATTGATCTATAGTTGATGAATCTGTAATATGGTCTTTAACTTTATCTTTAAACACCAAAAACTAATTTCCCCAATAGAATATTTATGACTCATACACTAAATAGCAACAAAAACCAATAAAGTATATAGAACTGGATTGTATAATTTGATCAATCTACCACACGATAGTACACATGGTACAATAATAATTTTATTAATATTAAAGGTAACTAACAAGATTGCCATGACACAGAAATTTTAAAAAGTATTTATGAAAACATCACTAAGGTGGTGATGGGATTAAATATAAAAAGTGCTACTGCAGTAATAGATAAAGTGTAGGTTGAAAGTAGTATGACTTGATTGTAAATAATAAAGCCCAAGTGGGATATGGGTATGAGTTTAAAACAGTAACATTATTATAGAATAAATGGATCTATGACTTCATACAAAAGGTAACAGGGTTATTAGTATGCAACCTGATTATGGGAGAATCCATAGCTGATAGAATAAAAAAATAACAATCGTAAACAATCAAGTAAAAGGATACCAACAATACCAACCAAAAATGGACAAACTGCACTAGGCCAGGCCACCACCATGCCCCGTTGCGCATTTCATGGTCAGCTTCCTCAGGTGGTAGTCAGACAGCCTCACTGAACTTTATTAAAAACAGGAGGGATCTGCGTTGCTCAGTATGGTCAGAAGTAATGCTAGTGTTCATTCATATATGCCACAGATAATACCTAGTATCCACTGATATCCATTGTTGCCTCTTGGCAATCTTCAAACTTCCTTCCAACCCCTTCTAAGAACATAGAATGCAAGGCAGAATAGTGAAGTACAGCGAGACACCAAATATCTGAATATGTTTAAAATTTTCTGGATAAAAAAGCATAAAATAAACTGTATAAAGCCACACACTGCCCGACCCAGGTTTTGCGTTAAGCTTTCTCAAGCCCTTGAACATCACACATTACTTTAATCAATGTAATGTTCTTCTGTGGACATCTTTTTCTAGGACTATGAAGAGAGCAATAGAGATGTTATAATGTCATCCTAATTTTACACCTACAATTACAATTCAGGAGATGTATCCTTTCTGTTGCAGCTAACTGAGCATGTGCGTCCACCTCAGAAAGGTTACTGAGGTGGACAGATAAATAATGTAAATAACTACCCGCATGTGCCCCTATATATATGCAATTAGGTGCTGATTTGAGAAAGAATATTTTCGGTGTGTGACAACCCCTTTAACCACCTCAGGACCGCCTAACGCACGGATGCGTCCGGCTGGCGGTCCTGTTGCTCTGGCTGGACGCATCCGTGAGTCATCTTGCGAGACTGGAGACTTGCTGTGAACGCTGCAGCATGCGCAGCGCCCACAGTGGCGCGTCTCGGCAGTTATACTAGCAGCCTGCCAGCGATGATCAATCGCTGGCAGGCTGTAGAAGTAAAATAAAAGCATCAAACAGGTATATCAGATGCTGTTTGTAACAGCGTCTGATATACCTGCTACCTGGTCCTCTGGTGATCCCATTTGCTGGGATCAACCACCAGAGGACCAGGTAGCTATGTAAAGTCGCCAATGTGCTTTAATCATTTTGCAGATCCACACATTGCCAGAACTATATAGAAAATGCCTTTTCTTGTCCGCAATTGCGAACAAGAATTGGACATGTTCTATATTTTGCTGAACGGAAGTGCAGACCCGTAAGTGCGGATCTGCAATTCCGGATCCGAGCGGGACAAATTTCCTATAGAAATGAATGGGTCCACAATTCCGCTCCGTAAACAGAATTGCGGATGTGTGAATGGGGCATAAGGGTCCCTTATCACTGCCAGTTAGTTAGCTACTTGTTAGGTAGTTAGCGCCCAGCCCAACGCACCGCAGTCACTGATTTTGGCATAGATTTTTTCATCCACATTGATCGATTTGAATGAAAAAATCTGTGCCGTTAATTTTTTCAGCCCAGAGGCTGAACGGAAAAAATCTCATTACCCGTATGCTCAATATAAGGAAATAGCAGAAACTCCTAATGCTGGCCATACGTGTAATGATTCGAGGAGACCTCAAATGCCAGGGCAGTACAAACACCTCACATGTGACCCCATTTTAAAGAAGACACTCCAAGGTATTCCGTGAGGGGTATGGTGAGTTCATATAAAGTTTTATTTTTGTTACAAGTTAGTGGAATATGAGACTTTGTAAAAAAAATATATATACATATCAATTTCCGCTAACTTGTGCCAAAAATGTTTTTCTGTGAACTCGCCATGCCCTCACGGAATACCTTGGGGTGTCTTCTTTCCAAAATAGGGTCACATGTGGGGTATTTATATTGCCCTGGCATTTTAGGGGTCCTAAAGCGTAAGAATCCAAATGCGTAAAAATGCCATGTAAAATCCTAAAGGTACTATGGGAATTTGGGCCCCTTTGTATTTGGCTGCAAAAGTGGCACACATGGTCGCCGCACTCAGGAGAAGTAGGGCAATGAGTTTTGGGGTGTATTTTTATATATACCCATTACTTTGTGTGAGAAATATCGCTGTAAACGACAACTTTTAAAAATTTTTATACAAAGTTGTCAATTTACAGAGATATTTCTCTCACCCAACATGGGTATATGTAAAATCCCCAAAACACATTGCCCTACTTCTCCTGAGTACGGCGATACCACATGAGTGACACTTTTTGCAGCCTGGGTGCGCAAAGGGGCCCAAATTCCAACGAGTACCTTTGGGTTTTACATGGCTGCTCACAATTTAGCCCCACCCAAAATGCCAGAACAGTACAAACACCCCACAAATCACCCCATTTTGGAAAGAAGACACCCCAAGGTATTTGCTGAGGGGCATAGTGAGTCCATAAAAATTTAACTTTTGTCAAAAGTTAGCGGAAAGGGAGACTTTGTGAGAAAAACTATAAAAATCAATTTCCGCTAACTTGTGCCAAAAAAAAAAATATCGTCTATGAACTCGCCATGCCCCTCACGGAATACTTTGGGGTGTCTTCATTCCAAAATGGGGTCACATGTGGGTATTTATACTGCCCTGGCATTTAGGGGCCCTAAAGCGTGAGAAGAAAATGTGTAAAATGCCCTCCTAAAAGGTACTCATTGGAATTTGGGTCCTTTGCGCATCTTGGCTGCAAAAATTGTCACACATGTGGTATCGCCAGTATTCAGGAGAAGTAGGGCATGAGTTTGGGTGTATTTTTACATATACCCATGCTGGGTGAGAGAAATATCTCTGTAAATTGACCACTTTGTCTAAAAAAAATTCAAAAGTTGTCATTTACAGAGATATTTCTTACACACAGTATGGGTATATGTAAAAATACACCCCAAAACACATTGCCCTACTTCTCCTGAGTACAGCGATACCACATGTGTGACACTTTTTTCAGCCAAGATGCGCAAAGGGGAGTACCTTTAGGACATTTTTACGCATTTGGATTCTCACGCTTTAGGGCCCCTAAAATGCCAGGGCAGTATAAATACCCCACATGTGACCCCATTTTGGAAAGAAGACACCCAAGGTATTCCGTGAGGGGCATGTCGAGTTCACAGAAAAATATATTTTTGGCACAAGTTAGCGGAAATTGATATTTTTTTTTTTATTTTTGTTTTTACAAAGTCTCATATTCCACTAACTTGTGACAAAAACAAAATTTTACATGAACTCACCATACCCCTCACGGAATACCTTGGGGTGTCTTCTTCTAAAATGGGGTCACTTGTGGGGTATTTATACTGCCCTGGCATTTTAGGGTCTCTAAAGCGTGAGAAGAAGTCTGGAATCTAAATGCGTAAAAATGCCCTGTGAAATTCTAAAGGTACTCATTGAAATTTGGGTTCTTTGACAGGCTGCAAAAGTGTCACACATGTGTTGTACTCAGGAGAAGTAGGAAATGTGTTTTGGGGTGTATTTTTACATATACCTCTGCTGGGTGTGAGAAATATTTCTGTAAATGACAACTTTTTAAATTTTTTTATACAAAGTTGTCAGTTTACAGAGATATTTCTCTCACCCAACATGGGTATATGTAAAAATCACCCCAAAACACATTGCCCTACTTCTCCTGAGTACGGAGATACCACATGAGTGACACTTTTTGCAGCCTGGGTGCGCAAAGGGCTTAAATTCCAACGAGTACCTTTAGGTTTTACAGGGATGCTCACAATTTAGCCCCGCCCAAAACACACCCCACAAATGACCTCATTTCGAAAGTAGACATCCCAAGGTATTCACTGAGGGGCATAGTGAGTCCGTGGGAGATTTTTTATTTTTTTGCCAGAAGTTAGCAGAAATGGAAACTTTATTATTTTTTTTTCCTCAGAAAGTTTCATTTCCCGCTAACTTGTGAAAAATGAAATGGTACATGAACTCACCATGCCCGTCCGTGAATACTTTGGGGTGTCTTCTTTCTAAAATGGTGTCATTTGGGGGTATTTATACTATCCTGGCATTCTAGCACCTGAAGAAACATGACAGGTGCTCAGAAAGTCAGAGCTGCTTCAAAATGCGGAAATTCACTTGTTTGCACCATAGTTTGTAAACGCTATAACTTTTACCCATACCAATAAATATACACTTATTGGATTTTTTTTTTATCAAAGACATGTAGAAAAATACATTTTGCGAAAAATTTATATAGAAATGTCGTTTTTTAAAAAAAAATTACAACAGAAAGTGAAAAATGTCATTTTTTTTTTGCAAAAATTTCGGTCATTTTTGATTAATAGCAAGAAAAGTAAAAAAAGGCAGCAGCAATGAAATACCACCAAATGAAAGCTCTATTAGTGAGAGGAAAAGGAGGTAAAATTCTTTTGGGTGGTAAGTTGCATGACGGAGCAATAAACGGTGAAAGTAGTGTAGGGCAGAATTGTAAAAAGTAGCCTGGTCATTAAGGGTGTTTAAGCTAGGGGGGCTGAGGTGGTTAATATCATCATATATACACATTATGTAAAGTTTGATGTCGAATTGGATAAATTCGATCTGCTTTTGGCTACCAAATCATAAGTCATTTCTGATAGCACCATACAGGCCTTAAAGCTTCTACACAGACAGGTTCTGTTAGCGTCTTGTTTTTCCTACCTTCTGACAGATCAGAAGAAGTGTTGAATAAATGAGGATGTCAGCCAGGCCAAAAGCCACAATAGTGGACCGGTCATGAAGTAGGGAGGGTGGGAACAGCATGAGAAGATCACAGAGTGGCCCAATGACAGGGTCTGGTGTTGGAAGCAGTATGAGGAGGCCACCGAGTGGAACAATAACCGAGTCTGGAGGTGGCGGCAGCAGCATTAGGAGAAGGCCACCAAGTGGCACAATGACAGAGTCTTTAGGTGGCGGCAGTATGAGGAGGCCACCGAGTGGCACAATTACAGAGTCTGGAGGTGTCGGCAGCAGCAGCATCTGGAGGAGGCCACGTAATGGCACAATGACAGAGTCTGGAGGTGGCCGCAGCATGAGTAGGCCACAGAGTGGCACAATGACAGAGTGTGTAGGTGGCAGCAGCATGAGTAGGCCAGAGAGTTGCACAATGACAGAGTCTGGATGTCAAAGTATTGTTGTGGCACCATGGATGATCTAGTCTGACGCATCAGGAATTGGTGTTTGGAAATCCTGGCTGATCCACGCCTGATTCATCTTGACAAAGGTTAGTCTCTCCACATTTTGGGTGGACAGGTGAGTTCTTCTTGGGGTAACTATAGCCCCCGTCGTACTAAACACCAGCTCTGATGCCACACTATTGGCCGGGCACAATATACACCAGTACAGAGTGGCACAATGACAGAGTGTGGAGGTGGCAGCAGCATGAGTAGGCCAGAGAGTGGCACAATGACAGAGTCTGGAGGTGGCAGCAGCATAAGTAGGCCAAAGAGCGGCACAATGACAGAGTCTGGAGGTCAAAGTGTTGTTGTGGCACCATGAATGATCGGAATTTGTGGTTGGAAATCCTGGCTGATCCACGTCTGATTCATCTTGACAAAGGTCAGTCTCTCCACATTTTGGGTGGACAGGTGAGTTCTTCTTGGGGTAACTATAGCCCCCGTCGTACTAAACACCCACTCTCATGCCACACTACTGACAGCTTTTCAAGGGCAAACACTGCTACTTGCGGCCACAAATCAAGTTTGACTATCCAGTAGTCCAGAGGATCTCCAATGTGAGGTGGCAGGGTGCAGTCCAAGTATGCCACCACCTGCTGATTCAGGTCCTGCTCCAGGTCTACTTGCTGCTGCTTCTGGTGAGTAGTTTCTTCACTAGGCGGGTGAAGAAAGTTACTCATCAGCGACTGTAAACTGAAGCTGCTGCTGATGGAGCTGGTACTGCTCCTGCCACCCCATCCCTCCCCAGCAGCCATGGCAGTGGAACATGAGCGCAGATGGCCTCCCCGGTCATACATGCGAGAGGATGGATGATGGCGCAGATAGGAGATGTCCTACCTCTCGTGTGTAAAAAAGGCCCCCATTCTGGACTGGTAGCGAGGGTCCAACAAGGTGGAGAGCCAAAGTCATCCCTCTGCAGAATGGTGACAATTCCGCTGTCACTACGCAAGCAAGTGAGCATGCATCGTGCCATTTGTGCAAATGACTCAGAGGGACTCCTTGCCTTCATCTCCACTGCATACTGCCACGGTGTGTCGGTGACGCTCTGTCTTGTCTTCCTCATCGCCCTGTAGCTGCTCTGGCTGCTCCTGCTCCTCTTGTCCTGTCAGCTGCGTAGAAAAACCACCCATTTGGCTACACATTGCCTTTGCTCCAATGTCCACCTCCCCCTCCTCCTCCTCCTCTTCGAGTTCAGCCCCCACAGGGCTTATGTGACCGTGAGATCGAGGTGCCACATCTATTGTCCCCTTACCAGCCATTGTTACCACCATCTGTTCCAGTACATGAAGCAGTGGAATGACGTCGTTCATACCGTAGTCCTGGCGACTGACAAATAACTTGGCATCCTCAAGGGGCCTGTGCAAATGGCAGGTGTCACGCATGAGCTGCCACTGGCTGACATCGAGTTACATAGGGGAGTACTCCTATCCGCTTGCATCATCAAGAAATCATAAATGGACTTTCTCCATGGACCAAATAGTCGGTCCAACATATGGAGCGTGGAATTGAACGGGTGAAAGCGTCACATATCATCCCATGTTGGGGGATGCCGCTCTGCCGCTGAAGACTTCAGGAACCACTTGACAACCAGATTGAACACGTGTGCCATGCAGAGCGCATGGATCAGCCTTCCTTGCCGCAGTGCCGACACCATGTTCTTCCCGTTGTCGGTAAGCATGGTTCAGATTTTCAGTTGTCGCAGAGAAACCAAGATTCGATTTCTTGATGCATCACACGGAGCAGTTCCTCCTCTGTGTGACTCAGTTCGCTAAGCCAAACCAGGTGCAGAACAGAATGACACCGCCATGCCCTGCACATGTGGTATGCTGGAGGGGCACTGTCACTTGTCCCTGCAGTGGAGGCTGAGTACATGGTGGAGGATAAGGAGGCAGAGGCGGACATTGTCGCAGGACCAACGGCGTGACAACGTGGAGGCGGAAGCGGTGTGACCTGTCCATTTTGCTGGAGTGGCTGTGCAGGGTCTACATTCACCCAGTGGGCAATAAAGGACATGTATTGTCCCTTACCCTAGTTACAGCTCCACACGTCGGCGCTGCCGTGCACTTTGGCAGACACTGACAGGTTCAAGGACTGGCCCACCTTCTTTTCTATATGTGTGTGCAGGGCTGGTACTGCCTTTTTCACAAAGAAATGACGGCTTGGGACTCTCCACCTCGTCTTGGCACAAGCCATCAGTTCTCTGAAAGGTACAGAGCCCTCCACTTGGAAAGGGAGGGACTGTAGCATTAGAAACTTTGACAGGAACACATTAAGCTTCTGCGCCGTTGGATGCGTGCATGCATACTGCAGTCTCTTGGCAATCGCTTCTGTAATCGATTGCTGACAGAATGACCGACGATGAGAAGGAGCAGGAGCAGAAGCATCTGGACCAGCAGAAGATGGGATTGACAGACAGCTCACTTCGGATGAGGTGGTGGAGCCTTGACTGCCTGAAACTGGGTGCGTGCCACTGAGTGATGTAGCTGTAGCGACGGCAGGCTGGACCACCACATCAGAGCCATGGTTCTCCCAGGCCACTTGATGGTGACTCTGCATATGTTGATGCAGGGCCATGTTGCCAACACTGGCACCCTGGTCACGTTTCACCTTCTGCCCACATATTCTACATATGGCCATGTTGACCTCCTCCGGCAGCTTCTCAAAAACTGCCACACCGCCAAGTACCTTATTTTCCCCAACACTACTCACTGGCTGACTACTAACGGCGCTGCTTCCATGAACCTGTGCACCACTTTGGGCAGGTAGGCTGCTGCAAAGCAGGTGGTCTACCCCGTGCCTGTTTGGCTCCCGACCTCCCACTGCTGCCACACTGCTGACTCCCGGCCACGCTACCGACTTGCTTGCTCTGCCGCTGCCTGACGGGCAAGCTGCCACCCTCGTCTCCTGATGATGATGAAGCCTCTTCTCACCCGGCTCCCAAGTGTGATCGGCTTCATCATCATCGAGTAGTGTCTGCACATCACTGATGTCCTACTCAACGGCCTCTGGGTCAGGAGCCTGGCCACTCATAACAAACGCTCCCATACCACTCTCCTCATCACTACTTGCCCGCCTAGCGGAGGAAGCAGATGTCTCCTCCTCATCTTGGCTTGGCAGTAGCTGCTACTGTCCTCTAGTAGCTCTTCCTCGCTGAAAAGTGAAACTGAGCCCACTACATATAGTACTTCTTGCAGAGAGGGAACAAAAAAGGCCAGAGGCAAGTTGAGGACAGGTGAGGGCACAGGGCTGTTCCCGGGCCATGCCAACTAAGGGTTGTTTCTGAACAACTAACTGACTGTTGGAGTGGTGTGTCTGATGTCACTTGGGACGACGTGGATGACCGAGTTAACAATCAAGAACCGCTGGGTTCCTGGTCAAGACACGACCGGTAGATAACCCTGGAAGCTCAGGCCTCTCGCTTCGACTAGTGCTGCCACGACCCCTTACTCTGCTGCAACCCTCTGTGCAGAAACATTCAGGCCTCTGCCACTCCTCTGTGTGGCACTTCTCTGCCTGACATACTTGTAGCTGAACTAAACAAATTAAACAGAAATGAAAACACCCCTAAAAGAGAAGAATATCTTTTTCTTTTTGTACTGAAATTGGCTACTAAATGCTTTCACCACAATTAACTGCGGAAATGCACAAATAATATAGTATTCTTGTTGTTCTAAAATATGAGCCTATACGTTTTCACCAGAAATAACCAGCATTGCAGTGCGTATATATTTTTCTTTTTTGACTGAAATACGCCCCGATAAGCTTTCAACAGAAATCACAACAACAGTGCAGTGCGTATATATTTCTTTTTTTTACTGTAATATGGCCCTATACCCTTTACCAGAAATAACTGCAAAACTGACTGGAGAATATATATTTCTTGTTGGACGGGAAAAAAACACTATATGCTTTAACCAGAAAACAATTAAAGAGTGAATTGCGTATATATTTTTCTTGTAGTACTGAAATACGACCCTATACGCTTCCACCAGAAATAACTGAAACAGTGCAGTGCATATATATTTTCCTTTTTTGTATGAAGTATGCCGCTAGACGCTTTCAACAGAAATCACTGCAACACTGCAGTGCGTATATACCGTATTTTTCAGCCCTATATGGCGCCCGGCCCATAAGACGCACCTAGGTTTTAGAGGCTGAAAATAAGAAAAAAAATATTTTGAACAAAAAAGTGTGTTAAAACTTTTAATAGATTTACAGACCAATAATTTAACAATGTAAACATTAACAGTAGTGACCAGCAGCTATAAGAACCATTATTACTGACTTAAATGTCCACGTACACTGTGCCATGTACACTATTCATCAGAGAACCCCAAAAACTCCTCATCACTACTGTCCAGGTTAACCATGCTCTGTGGCTCAGTATCACTGGCCTCGCTGTCTTCAGAATCTTCATACAGCAGATTGTCCTCAGAGCCATCCAAGGCATTGCTGATACCACATTTTTTAAAATGATCTGATAATGATTTCATTGTTGACTGCCTGCCACAATGTTTTCACCCACTCACAGACTTGGGTGATGGTGGGCCTCTTCATCTGTCCAGTAGGAGTCAGGTCATGGTTCCCAGCTGCCATCCACTTGTTCCATTCTTCCCTCATGAACACTTTAAATGGCTTATTTAGGGCAACGTCTAACGGTTGTAGCTGGCTGGTAAGCCCCCCAGGAATCACAGCTAGATGGGTGTTGACGTCCTTAAATCATGTTTTTATTGTTTCACTGATATGTGCCCTAAACTAGTCTAGCACTAGTAGGGCCGGTTTCTTCAGAAGTCCCGGTTTCTTCAGAAGTCCTCCAGGACGTTTGGACCACACCTTTTCGATCCATACTTTCATGCCATATTCATCCATCCAGCCTTTGTCGTGAACATGGACAATCACTCCTCGTGGGATCACCTCTTTTGGCATGTTCTTCCTTTTAAAAATGAGCAATGGTGGCAGCTTGGTGCCATCTGCGCAGCAGGACAAGACAACTGTGTAATGGGTTTTTCATGTCCTGAGGTCTTCACCGTTATGGTTTTTGCGCCTCTCACATCAACGGTCCTATTCGATGGAACATCGAAGGTTAATGGGACTTCATCCATGTTCCCAATCTGGCCTACGTCATAGCCATTTTCTTTCTTGAATCCAGCACAAATTTATGAAAAGAGAGAATCTTGGACTCATATTCTTTGGGCATTTTTGTGCAATTCTTGTTTTGATGCGCATAGCGAGGCCGCACCTTTTCATGAACCTTTAGCACCATGATGCCGATCCAGTTTATTTTATCACCTCCAGTTTAAAAGGAATTTCATAAGAAAGCCTTTTCTGCTTTGACATCCTTCAGAAATGTACAGTATACAGCAGGAGACGATACCGTAATTGTCTACAATAGAATACAGTAATGGAAGAACTGTCAGCACTGCAATTATGGGGGTACTGTAGCTAAGAACATCAGTGGATGACATTGTTATGGGGAGTCTGCCACTAACACAATGTTATGGGGTACCGTAATGTGCCGCTGACAGAAGTTTATTGGGGTATGGTAATCTGCTGCTGACACAATGTTATGGGGAGGATCTGCTGCTCACACACAAATGGGGGATCTGCTTCTGACACAACTTTATGAGGGGAATCTGCTGCTGACACACTTATTGGGAAAGGAGGGGATCCTCCGGTGACACTTTACGGCGTCATGCAGACATCCGTGGAGCGCGGTCCGTGATATCCCAGCCTGCCATCCTTCATGCACTCAGCAGGACAGCAGGCTGGGCATTCACGGACCGCGCTCCACGGATGTTTGCATAGGGGTTCACTTTATTAGGGCGACGTCACTTTATTAGGAGTGACGTCACTTTATCAGGAGTGATGTCACTTTATTAGGAGCAAAGTCCCTTTATTAGGAGTGACGTCACTTTATTAGGAGTGACATCACTTTATTGGGGGCACTTTACTAGGGGAGAACTTTATTGGGGTGGGGACACTTTACTGGGTGGGGGACACTTTATTGAGGTGGGGACACTATACTAGGGGGACACTTTATTGGGGTGGGGACACTTTACTGGGGGACACTTTATTAGCAGTGGGCCTTAGGGATGTCTTTCTTGCAGGTACCAGGAGCATTTACCAAGTTTGCCCTGACAAGCAGCAAACTAGGGATCAAGGACATTCTGCTTCACATCTGAGGTACCGCTTTAGTCCTCCATAGCAGCGCTTAGGACATACGCTACAGCCCGTTCTCAGCTTCGGAACTCCACAAGCTCAGCCACCGCTCCACAAGCTCAGCCACCACAATCACAGTGCAGATACCATAGGATTACCGCTAATTCACAAGCCCAGCCATGATTTGTCTGTCTATATTCACCCCATAAGACGACTGACTTTCCCCCTTGTTTGGTCTTATAGGGTGAAAAATACGGTATATTTTTCTTTTTTACTGTAATAGGCCCTAATACCTTTCACAAGAAATAACTGCAGAAGTGACCCGAGAATATATATTTCTTGTCAGACGGAAAAAGTCCACTATACGCTTTAACCAGAAAACAATTAAAGAGTGAAGTGCATATATATTTTTCTTGTAGTACTGAAATAAATCCCTATAAGCTTTCACCAGAAATAACTGCAACAGTGCAGTGCGTATATATTTTCTTTTTTGAATGAAATACGCCCGATATGCTTTCAACAGAGATCACTGCAACACTGCAGTGCGTATATATATATTTCTTTTTATACTGTAATAGGCCCTAATACCCTTTCACCAGAAATAGCTGCAGGAGTGACCCTAGAATATATATTTCTTGTTGGATGGAAAAAGGCCACTATACACTTTAACAAGAAAACAATTAAAGAGTGAAATTCGTACATATTTTTCTTGTAGTACTGAAATACGACCCTATACAATTTCACCAGAAATGACTTCAAACGTGCAGTACATTTATATTTTTCGTGTATTACTGAAATACCGCCCTACACTTTTGCCAGAAATGACTGCAAATGTGCAGTGCATTTATATTTTTCGTGTATTACTGAAATACCTCCCTAAACTCTTTCACTAGAAATGACTGCAAATAGCTCAACACCGTTCCCTATCCAAACCTTGCGCTCCTTTGGAGCACCTAGTGACATCACAGCATAATCTACAGGTGGCTGCCTATGACAAACTTCCAATGCATTTCGGATAGAATGCTATCCTTCGTCAGGGATTCTGTATGGCACTGCTAGATACCTTCTATATATATTCTTTCTTGTCTGCTTTATTTAACTATTCCTTTGCTGCCAGGGCTGCCATCAGAAATTTTGGGGCCCCTTACACAGCTCAAGGACTGGGCCCCCCCCACCACGCCCCTTTAGAATCCATCCTGACTCGGCCCCCTCTCCACCCCCAAGGATCTTGCAAAACTTTTGGATAAACGCGCATGCATGTGTATTCAATAGAACATGAATACTAAAACTTACACAAGTTTACTATAAAGGAGCACTTGAAGAAACCACACACGAGTGGGGACTCATCACTGAAAGCATTACAGTGACCCCTAGGAGTGGTTACTCACAAGTACTATCAGTTCTATTATAGTTCAAGATTTTATGTAATTACTTATATGTCCAATAAATGCTCTATATTTTATAAGAGAAACCAGTACATGTAAGTCCATCTAAATGAGTGCCAGCCAGCCCAGAAGCCTATATATTGTTAGCATCAGGGTTGCCCGCACTATTACTATGTACCATCCGGTTAGTGAGGAGGGTGACCTGCTGACTGCTGTCAGTTTCTTAATGAAGTCATTACGTTCTATGTTAATACAAATACCAATATTCCCCAAAACATTGACCATAAAGTGGTATATACTGTACACAAGTGCTCTGCAGACCGTATAAATTATTACAGTATAGTTTTGTTTAAAGACTCACAGGAGATGTCTTCTCTAAACGAATCACAGGGGGTGTCTTCTGTAATCAGAGCTGTCCACTTTTTCTTTTCTTCACTGTTCGGCTCAGACCGACATGAAGATTTCTCCCAGAATTCTTCTGTCTCCACAAAACCAGATAAACATTTTAGGCTCTTTTCTTCAGCACAATAATGCCCACCTCTTTACAAACTCCCCATGTGTATTTCCCCACTCAGTAATAGTGCCTGCTTTGTGCAACTATTAACATAGGGTCCTACTGAAACTATATGGGGGCAACTATTAACACTTACAGAGTGACCTACCCAAATTCTTTCCCCTCCTTTCTCTCTCTTCCTTTAGTGCGCAGGGCAGGCACACTGTTATGGGGGATCTGTGGATGACACACCGTTATTGGGGATCTGTGGATGACACACTGTTATGTGTGATCTGTGGATGACGCACTGTTATGTGTGATCTGTGGATGACACACTGTTATGGGAGGGATCTGTGGATGACACACTGTTATGGGGGATCTGTGGATGACACTGTTATGGGGGATCTGTGGATGACACTGTTATAGGGGATCTGCGGATGACACTGTTATGGGGGATCTGTGGATGGCACTGTTATGGGGATCTGTGGATGGCACACTGTTATGGGGGAAATCTGTGGAGGACGCACTGTTATGGGGGATCTGTGGATGACACTGTTATGGGGATCTGTGGATGGCACACTGTTATGGGGGAGCTGTGTGGTTCTGGTGCCAGAGCTACACCATTCAACTGAGGTGCAGGGCATTGGTCACCCTCTGATCTTATGTTGATGGCCTATGCTGAGGATAGGGCATCAGTATAAAAATCCTGGATGACCCCTATAATCATGGACAGAAGGACTGTACACAGAGGAAGGTTTACTAACTGGAGATCTTGAATTCTAGAATTCGCTAATTTATAGCGAATATTATGTGAAAAATTCACGTAATATCGCGAAAACAAATATTGTCTATGCCGCTTATCACTACTTAACAGTTAAGTTTCACTATTATATTGTGTAATGATGGGTGGGATTATGATTTCTTCTTTAATTCTTTCTTCTTTTCTTTTCCTTTTCCCTCCCTATTTTCCAACAATATTTGTCTATTTAATTCACCTACAGTTGTGTTCAAAATTATTCAACCCCCATTGAAATTGAGTGTTTTGGCCAGTTTGACATTGATTTTGATCATTTCAGTCATCTTGTTTACAATTATATCAAAGAGGCACTTGTAAGTCAAACAAATATAACATAACATTTATAATGAGATAACCACAAATGTCTTTTCTGTGCTCACATCATTATCAGTTTTATTCAACCCCCAAGTGACATTCAATCTTAGTACTTAGTACAACATCCTTTTCCAGTTATAACAGCTTTTAAACGTGAAGCATAGCTTGACACAAGTGTCTTGCAGCGATCTTCTTCATGGGCAAAAGCCTCCAGTTCAGTCACATTCCTAGGCTTGCGCGCTGCAACTGCGTTCTTTAGGTCCCACCAGAGGTTCTCAATTGGATTTAAGTCTGGTGACTGCGATGGCCACTTCAAAATGTTCCAGCCTTTAATCTGCAACCATGCTCTAGTGGACTTGGAGGTATGCTTGGGATCATTGTCCTGTTGAAAGGTCCAACGTCTCCCAAGCCTCAGGTTTGTAACGGACTGCATCACATTTTCATCCAATATCTCCTGGTACTGAAGAGAATTAATGGTACCTTGCACACATTGAAGCTTCCCTGTACCTGTAGAAGCAAAACAGCCTCAAAGCATGATTGACCCCCTGCCATGCTTCACAGTAGGCAAGGTGTTCTTTTCTTCATAGGCCTTGTTCTTCCTCCTCCAAACATAGCGTTGATCCATGGGCCCAAACAGTTCAAAATTTGTTTCATCAGTCCACAGAACACTATCCTAAAACTTTTGTGGTTTGTCCACATGACTTTTGGCATACTGCAGTCAACTCTTCTTATTCTTTGGAGACAGCAAGGGGTGCGCCTGGAAGTTCTGGCATGGAGGCCTTCATTACGCAGTGTGCGCCTTATTGTCTGAGCTGAAACTTCAGTACCCGCATCTGACAAATCTTTTTCAGTTCCTCAGCAGTCACACGGGGACTTTTCTCCACTTTGCGCTTCAGGTAGCGCACAGCAGTCGAACTCAGAATCTTCTTTCTGCCACGACCAGGTAGCGTTTCAACAGTGCACTTTGCCTTGAATTTGCGAATGATGCTTTCTATGGCGTCTCTTGATATGTTTAACATATTTGCAATCTTCTTATAGCCATTGCCCTTCCTGTGAAGAGAAATCACCTCTTCTCTTGTCTTCCTGGACCATTCTCTTGACTTCACCATGTTTGTAAACACACCAGTAAATGTCTAGAAGGAGCTGAGTATCACAGTCATTTTAAATCTGCCTAATTGGTGCTTATTATGCTTGATTGCTGCTCCTTGACATCCACAAGTGTTTTTAATACCTGATCGAAACACTTGAATGAACCTCTGTTTTTAAGAGTGGTTGTCTTTAAAGGGTTGAATAATTGTGTCAATGAAGAAATCACAAAAAAACATTTAATACTATATTACAAAAACAATTGATGTCATTTTAGTTGCATTTGGTTCTTTAAAAAGTCCTTGTAAGATTTCATTCTGAACACAATTACAAATGTACACTAAATTCCCTAAAACCCTTTACAGCATTGGGGGTTGAATAATTTTGAACACAACTGTATTTCAGTTGTTTTTTATTCCATCAATGTTTTTCTGTCATATCCACTAGTGTTGTGCAGTTTCTTTTAATACATAGAAACTGGCTTCTAGGTATATTATCTAGCCACCTTGATAAGTGGCAACTTTCTCTTGAAATGAAACTGTTTGCATCTGTAGGTGTATTAAATGTTTTTGTGCAGATTTTTCCTCTGCAATATTAATAATTACATCCAAAAATTGATTGATTCTCTACTAAAATTACAGTATGTGTAAATTCTAAATAAAACTCATTTGTATTAATATCTTTAAAAAATTCTAAAAGTTCTTCTTCACTTTCTTCCCATACAAAAATGATATCGTCTATAAACCGTCACCATAGGACAATGTCCACCCAGAGCTCGCCTTTAGGGTGGATACAGAGGTGTTCCCCACCACTCGACATACAAATTTGCGAACCCCGGTGTGAACCTTGTCCCCATCGCGGTCCCCTACGTCTGCAGGTAAAAATCTTCTTGATATAAAAAATTGTTTCTCTGTAAAATAAATAGAATGCAATCCCCTATATAATTAATTTGTTCTTTTGGAATTTCACCCCTTTTTTCAAGGAAAAATTTTGCTGCCTCACAGACCTTTTTATTTTCAATCACGGTATACAGTGACTTCTCATCCAATGTGCCGATTATATAATTTGCTTCCTATTTTACCTCATTTAGGATCTTCAATGTGTGTTTTGTATCTTTTATATAGGTGAGTAGGTTTTGTGCACATAGTTGGACACGTTGGTCCACGTATCTAGAAAGGTTGCTCGTCATACACTCAATCCCAGATACATTTTATGTTATGGTAAAAGCAGCTATCCTTGGGTGTCTCAAATCAATGAAAGCAGCTTCCTTCCTATATAATACACCCAAATATTTCCCATTTTGGACCATTCTTTAAGTTCTTTTTAAAATACTTAGTGGGATCTCACTGAGTTTAAAAAGAACTTGAGGAATTGGTCCAAAAGGGAGTCACTACTTCTTGCGGGTTGTCTAATTAGTGCTCTCCTTGCCGGGCTTTTAGTTTAGGTGGATGTAAATTTCTTGGTAGGTTTGCAGTCATGCATTAATCTTTGCATTTTCAGATGATGGATTGAATAATGCTCCATGGGATGTTCAGAGTTTGGGATATTTTTTAATAACCTAACCCCACTGTACACTTCTCCACAACTGTATCTCTGACCTTCGTTTAGCAACCTATTCGTCAACTTCGCTATTTCTAGCAATCAAATAGGAAGGTTGACTATAGAGACAGTTGTGTTTAATTCGCTATGCGATTATATTATTATAATTTTTTTAAATAAATAGAATAATTATAATAATTATCAAGTAATATAATTATTTATTTTAATAAAAAAAGCAAAGTAATATAATCGCATAGCGAATTAAACACAGCCTATTTGTTGCTAGAATTAGCAAGGTTGATGAATAGGTAGCTAAAACGAAGATGGAGAATACTTCGTTATCTTCGCTTTTGAGGAATATGACGAATACATTCGTCATATTCGTCATCTTCGCTATAATTCTAGATATGAAACCAATAGAAAAGTAGCCTTAAGTTACAATCGCAATACGCGATTATTTAAATCGCATATTAATCGCGATAACTAGAATAATGGCGTAATATTCGATTTTGATCGAATATGAAACGAATATTCTATCGAATATTCGCAAATTTCATCGAAATTGAATATGGCACCTGCCGCTCATCACTATTCAAGAGGTATAAATGCTTTTTCAAGGCACTGTACTTGATACTATGGTCTAGTTCTTATGGAAAATATTATGTAATTAAAAGTGGACATGTCCATGTTCTGTATGCATCAAAAATGAACCCTGCAAAGCATTTCCCCTGGTGGGAACAGAGGATAGTACTCTGATGCTGTGTACTGATTGTATGCAGTGGCGTAACGTTGGTATTGGGAAGTATTGCTTCCCCTAACCTGTGGACATGCCCCTTTTACACAGGCAGAGCTGCTCAGGGTTGGCTTTGACCCAGCAAGTCGGGGACCTCCTTTTGGAACTGACCTGCTCCTGCTACATGGCAGGAGCTTTAATCCAAGACCGTACATGTATGGCACTCTATCGGGGCCTCTATGAAGTCTGCACTGCAGGTCCATGCCAATTTTCTCTGAGTAGTACTAGTAACATTTCCATGGGCCTGATGTTTAGACACCACTTAAGAACTCATAGAATTAATCCTTCATTATGCTGCTAGTTCCAATCCCTATTTAGATATCCCCACACTTCACTCAATAAAATTCCCCCTGAATCAAAGATAAACAAATTCTTGCCCTTGACCACTAGCAGTGGTCCTAGTCTGTGGACTATGCAGAGCTGACAAAAGAGTCAGACACAAGTGCTCTAATGACTCAACGGTGAACGTACACCTTGTGCTCTTATAGGCTGCTTGCCTGAGCCAGCCTGTACATAGTGTGCACCATGCACTCATAGACTGTCAAAGACAGCACACTGTGAGCATCCTACCATCACCATTTAGTGACTTCATTGAAAGGCAATGGCAAAATGCGTTCAGTGTGCTCCCTGCAACACAGAGAATGGCTTTATCTGTGCCCAAATGACCGGGCACCCCCTTGCGGTTTGGTCACCAGGGCAACTGCCCATTCAGCCCCTTTCCCACCCACCCCCAACTGTAAGGTAACAGATCTGACTACCTTCATAGAGTTTCATACATTGTATACATAGAGACTAAAATGTTCACATGGGACAATGCATGCCATCTCATACTAATGAATTCTGAAAGATCACTGATGTCTCCCACTTTATATTATGATGCATGAAAATGATGCATGCTATGTTTTGTAAGGCGAAAATAAAGGATGTCAGTTTTAAGATATCACTATAGGGATACAATGAGTCTCCTTGTCCGTTTCAATGTGACAATAAATAAGGTATAGATTTTAAGCATGATAATTTAAATAATTAAAATCAGTAATTGCCTGCTACTTTTATGGGTTTGTCATATTGAATTACTTCTTCATGAGTACATAGTGACAAAGTGCAATCTGTTATGTTGCATTTATCACATTAGATTATTTTTATATATCCAAATATACAGCTATTTCTACACTCCTCTCAAATTACAACACCAAAAAGGAAAAGTCGTGGAATTATAGAAATCACAATATCGATGCATATGTTAATGATATGAAAAAGAAAATAATGGAAACAAAATATTAAAAACATCTTGATTTGTTTATTATCGAGTATGAGCACCAAACGCAGAAATACATACACTTACACACCTTGGCAAGCTAACAGTTAGGTTATTAATGGTTGTCTGAGGAAAGTTCTGCCACGCTAAATGCACTTGGGCATGCAAATCATCAACATTCTCTGCAGGCAATTTCCTTTGCAGTTGCCAACCAGGGATTTTCTAGATACAATATGCTCGGGAAACAAGTCCAGAGACAATGCAGACCAAGGTAGCATGTTTAGGCCATGCAGGCTACTCACATAAGCATGAGCAGGCGTTTTCCTGTTGAAAAATGGCTCCTGGGTAGGGTTAAGTGAATCTGAACTGTAAAGTTGTGATTGGCCAAGTGCAGCATGTGACCCAGCCTCTCTATAGGCTGGAGTCACATAGCGCCACACGTCACTCTGCTCTTCTCAGTGTAGGGATAGGATGCTGCTGCTATGAGGGAGAGATTAGGGAAGAATTCTGGTGTACTTGGTGTTGTTCAATGTTTAAACTACAGCGATTATTGAGGGTGCTATGCTACATTTTTGTACCCAGCCCTGAGCCCAGTGACACTGAAAATAACTTTTAATCCATCTGCTAGTTCGGTGGGTGTCGGCGGTCATTTTGCAAGTGCAGTGCACTTGCAACTGCATGTGTGCCAGGGACATTACTTTAATTCTGTTCTGGTAGCTCAGTAGAGGACAAATTCCCTTTTTGGCCGGTCAAGTACCCCTGTGTCCTGCAGTGCATACCTGGCAGTGAAAATTATTTAATTACATTGGTCTGTTACATATTTTTGTGACCTAAAGCGATTTTTTTATATCTCTGCCACAGGCACTGCAATCCAATAAAACCGTTAAATACTGCAGTTACCTTGCTGCTATAAAAAGCACACTTTTTTGCTAGATAGTAAATTTACGGGCTATGCTGCATTTCTCACAGTCCAATTAAACCGTTACATACTGCAGTTACATTGCTGCTATAAAAAAACACAGTTTTTGTGCTAAATAGCAAATTAGCGGCCTACGCTGGATTTCTGATATTCCAATAAAACCGTAACAAACTGCATTTTTATTGTTCTTTGCAAAAAACACAGTTTTTGTGCTAGATAGCATATTAGCTGCCTATGTTGCATTTCTGATATTCCAATAAAACTGTAACATACTGCATTTATATAGTTGTTTGCAAAAAACACAGTTTTTGTTCTAGATAGCACATCAGCTGCCTACGTTGCATATATGATATTCCAATACAACCGTAACATACATGGTGAGGCCAGAACAAGTACAGTCGCTAGTAGATTGGGTGGCTGAGAGTGCTTCCAGTATCTTCACATTCTCTCCCAAGTGGTCCACTGCTGAAAGCTCAGAGTTGGCACCTGCAGGCCATGGGCATATATCTAGCACCTCACCCCCTTGCAAATCAGCAAAGCAGTCTGAGCCCCAAGTCATGCAACAGTCTCTTATGCTTTTTGATAAGTCTGCTGCCAGGGTTTCCCAGGGCCATACACCTAGCCCTGCCCCAGAAGTGGAAGAGATTGAGTGCACCGATGCCCAACCACTTATGTTTGAGGACATGGGAAGACAACCGCTGCACGTCTCTGAGGATGACGAAACACAGGTGCCAACTGCTGCGGCTTTCTGCAGTGTGCAAACTGACAAGGAGGGCAGGGGTGAAGACTAGGTTGAAGACTATGTGGAGGATGATAAGGTCCTAGACCCCACATGGAATCAAGGTCATGCGAGTGACCTGTGCAGGTTGAAGGGAGAGGTGGTGTTCGCACAGAGCCACCAGCACAGCAAAAGAGGGAGCAGGGTGCAAAAGCAGAGCGGCCGTCCTCTAGACAATACGCCTGCTACTGCCCACCGCACCCAGGGGCCGAGCACAACAAAGCCAGCTCCAAGGAGTTTCATGGCGTGGCAGCTCTTCATATATTGTGCAGACTACAAGACACGAGTGGTCTGCATGCTGTGCAATCAGAGCCTGAAGCGAGGCATAAACGTTCTAAACCGTAGCACAACCTACATGACCAGGCATCTAAGTGCAAAGCACGAGCTGCAGTGGAGTAAACACCTCCAAAACCAAGAAAGGTCTCAGGCTCCTCCTGCTCCCTCTTCTGCTGCAGTCTCGGCCTCTTCCTTCACCTCTGGAGTGACAGTGGCACCGGCCACCCCGCAAACAGAGGATGTGTCAACAACACCATCAGATCCGTCATCTTCAACAAGCAGCACCACAATGTCCCATGGAAGCGTTCAGCTGTCTATCTTCCCAACAATGGTGCGAAAAGGAAGTACCCCCTACCCACCCGTGATCCCTGGCCCTGAATGCCAGCATTTCAAAATTCCTGGCCTTTGAAATGCTGTCATTCCGTCCAGTGGAAACAGAGAGTTTTAAAAACCTTATGGTGTTGGCTGTCCCACAGTACGTCGTTCCCAGCCGCCACTACTTTTCCAGAAGAGCCATCCCTTACCTGCACAAATAAGTGGGGCACAAAATCAGGTATGCACTGCGTAATGCTATCTGTGGCAAGGTCCACATAACTACCGATACGTGGACCAGTAAGCACGGGCAGGGATGTTATATCTCCCTAACAGCACACTGTGTAAATGCAGACAGCACACTGGGCCTGAGGCAGATTGCTGTTTGGCGCATATCTTTCCGCCACCAAGGATTGATGGGCATTTCTCTTTGCCTCCTGTTTCCTCCTTCTCCTACTCCTCTTCCTCCTCTAACACCTCCTCATCTGGTCATCGTAACACAGCTAGGGGAAAACGACAGCAGGCAGTTTTGAAACTCATCTGTTTGGGGGACAAACCCCACACAGTGCAGGAGCTGTGGACGGGCATGGAACAACAGACCGATGAGTGGTTGGTGCCACTGAGCCTCAAACCCGGCATGGTGGTGTGCGATAAGGGTGAAATCTCGTAGCAGCTCTGGGCCTAGCCGGTTTGACACACATCCCTTGCCTGGCCGCATGTGCTGAATTTGGTGGTGCAGAAATTCCTGAAAAACTACCCAGATATGTCAGAGCTGCTGCAGAAAGTGCGGGCCATCTTTGCGCACTTTCGGCGTTCTCACCCTGCTGCTGCTCACCTGTCTGTGCTGCAACGTAACTTCAGCTTTCCCACTCACTGCCTCATATGCGACATGCCCACAAGGTGGAACACCACCTTGCACATGCTGGAGAGATTGTGCGAGCAGCAGCAGACGATAGTGGAGTAGCTGCAGCACGCACGTGTGAGTTGCTCTACGGAACAGCACCACTTCACCGCCACTGAGTGGTCCTCCATGCGAGACCTGTGTGCCTTGTTGCACTGTTTCGACTACTCCACCAACATGGCCAGTGCTGATGACGCCATTCTCAGCATTACTATCCCACTTCTATATCTCCTTGAAAAAATGCTTTGGGCGATAGGAGAAAGAGGGATTATTTCCACTGTTATCAGGCCAGTCATTGACAAGTGGCTCAGAGGGTGGGTTCCTGCACCAACATAGGCAAGGTACACAATTGTCCAACCAGGGCACAGTTCTGGAGGATTAGGAAGAGGGGGAGGATGACAGCAGGGTGGCACCCAACGCAGCTTAGGGGATACCAAGGACACAGACTATACACCTCCCATAGAGGACAGCTTGTCGTCTCCTCTAGGCAGTCTGGCATACATGAGCAACTACATGCTGCAGTGCCTGCGCAACGTGCGCCGAGTTGCCCACATTCTAACCAGTGCTAATTACTGGTGGCCACCCTGCTGGATCCCAGTTACAAGGACAACGTGCCGTCCTTAATTCCCTCACTGGAGCGTGATCGAAAGATGCGTGACTAAAAGCGCACAATGGTAGTCGCGCTGCTGATGGCATTGCTACTTGACACCGGGGGCTCAGTGGAAGCACAAGACGAAGGCAGAGGAGGAGGAAAAGGTCACCAATGCAGCCGGGGCACCGCCAGCACCTTAGAAGGCAGGGTTAGCATGGAAAATGTAAAATGTGGAAAAGCTTTGTCACCACGCCACAACGACCAACACCACCAGCTGATAAGCAACGTCTTAGCAGGAGGCAGCATTTCAGCAACATGGTGGAGCAGTATGTGTGCACACGCCTACACGTACTGACTGATGGGTCTACCCCATTTAACTCCTGGGTCTACAAATTGAACACATGGCCTGAGCTTGCCCTCTACACCTTGGAGGTGCTGGCCTGCCCTGCCGCCAGTGTTGGTTACTTCCTCCTCCTCCACCGCCGCTTTCACCTACACCGCCATGTCCACCTGCACCACCACATCCACCACCTTCTCAACCTCCTATTCCATATGGACCTCCTCCTCCTAATTCAAGATTATTATTTAAAATTTTTATTTCTTTTATTTTAAGTTATTTGTTTGCAGGGCACTTGTCATGCTCTTACCCACATTTTGCTGCCTTTTGCAGCCCTCTAGCCCTTTCCATGACTCTTTTAGAACCATTTTAGTGCCCTAAATTTCGGGTCCATATTGACTTCAATGGGGTTCGGGTTCGGGTCAAGTTCAGGTCCCGATCTCGAACTCTGCGACGAAGTTTGGCTGAACCCTGCGAACCTGAACTTCCAGGTGTTCGCTCTACTCCTGGGACACCTTGGAGAAATGGACATATCAGTGGTTCCACGATAAATCAATTTAAGGCTGAGCTGTACGTATCCCTAGAGGGGTCTGGCTTCTGTACATTGTGCTACTGTGCACCATAATCCCGGGACTAGGCCAGGCCTAGACTTGGGATGTGACGTCCTATTTCACTTGCAGTAGATTGGATAACTACACGCTAATCTTCAAATCAGATGATCTATCTATGCAGAGGTTTTCCTCCATGCACCTTTTGCTGTCATTCCAGTTCATCTTTGTTTTCCCAGCCACCGGGACACGCCATGTTAAACAGTGCTGACATATCAGCCTAGGCACATAGTGCTTTGCTGGAGTGATAACCCAAGCTTTTTTAGTTCAAGGATTCTCTCTCAGTTTTCAACAAGTTGCGATAACTGGCATGTCAACAAATAAAAGGCATGACATAATCATCCCACACAAATTAATGTGATTTTTGAGGTTGCATGTGGCTTAAAAACTTTGTTTTCAATCTGCCTTTTTTCCCCCTCCCATATGCCATAGATTGGAGCTAGGTGATTAAAAATGTGATCATCAGCAAATGTTAGGAACACCTGCTACTCCGTTTACAATCTTACAGGTTATCCTTTTATGTGTTGCAATTTCCATATTGAGGAGCGTATACATATTTTATTGTATAATGTTATACGTAAACTTGTGGTCTCTCATGTCACAATTGTCTTAGGTCACAATATATTTAACACACAATAGTTTTTCCTAGTCCATTGTAACTTGAGACAACATTCAACATACAATGCCATAAGCACTCTGTATCGGTGATACATGCCATTATTAGGAATTGACATTTCATTGGTAGAACACCTGTAATACTGAAGTTCACTGATTTGTTTTCTAGTAGCGCCTCTGTACAGTACATCACAGTACTACATGTACTGTACTGATCTCAACCTTTGCCAGTATGAGCTAATATTTTGGACAGCAGATAAAGGTAATGCCATCTTATTTTTTTAGTACACTGTACTGTACCTAAAGAAGCTCATGTGGTCTATGATGAAGAGATTAATATTCTTTAATATTCCTTCTTTATTATTTTTCGATGACATTTTGATTGCCTCAAGCCAATTACCAGTTTTTCATAGAGTTATGGCCTTAAGTTACAGTCCTTTAAACTTATAATCGTCTACCTGCTACCAACCAACAAATATTGTAGCTTGGTGGACCACTTTATGTGTGTGTGTGAATATACAGGGGACCTGTCAGCATGTTTTGACCATGGCTCTCCCCAGTCCCTACCTAGAGCTTCCAGCATTTTACATGGTCAAACATGCTCACAGACTCCATATACATGATACAAAATAGTAATGCAGAGGACAAACTATATCCATAAAAGAGCAGAAAACAATGTTCAAGGTACATATACAGCAATGGAAAGGGAATTTATGAAAGATACACATGGATCTGTCCTATATAACATACAAAGGACATGGCTTAGGAATGGTCATATAAGCTTCAGAAATGTTGGTTTTCATGATAGGAATTTTTGCTCTTGCAAATGCCTAAACCTACAATCTTCAACATTTACAAGCAACCTCTGCCGAAAACTGCAGTTGTCTATGTCTGTCTGTTCAGTCCTGCTGTAAAACAAGTAAGTAAGGATCCATACAATGTATTTTATATTGTGACAAATATCTACCTAAGGTGCTTGAACCAGAGTCGGATTTAGCTATATTTTCTAAAGAATTTGTATGCCTTCCCATAAGTGGCCACCAGGTGGCCATCATCTATACACCTGCAGCATTTACATCCTGTCATCTAATGATCCTAATGTTTCTTCATGCAGATTAATCTAGGAAATCATATGTGCTCATTTTCTCCATTCAGAAGACACTTGCACATAATGCAACACTGATCTTGCTATTTCAATCAATGCCACATTTTGTGCTAATGTCTTTCAAATGAAACACGAGTAAGAACTTTCATTTCCTGTAATCATTAGCATATTCTTCAGTTCAGACTGGAACTCAGCAGGAGGTTTCATGACTTTCATAACTACTGTCTGTATTTGTGCAACCGTACCATAATAAATGAAGCCATTATCATATGGAATATGTTATAACAACCTCTGCTATAATGGTAGCAAAACAATCAGCTACATTATATTTTAAATGTACACATTGGTGATGATAAGGCATATGAATGATGAACAAGTACATAACTGAATATGATATTCTACCATAATGGTAACCAGTGGACAATCACGCAAACAATACATAGCTTAATCTTAAATTTTCATTTCATGGCTGAGACGGTGCATCATTTTATGATAATCTCTCCGCTAGATAATGCCATTTTGCCAGATTTGGACAGTTATTACTAAACTTCCTGATGATATTTAAAGCAATTTATGCTAGCATAAATACATCAGGGATTGCTGCTACTGTGAAAATTGATAGTGGTTACAATGCTTAATTCTGTTTTGAAAAATCGCAATAGATGCAGTGCATTTGTCCTAGTCTTTAGCTTGAAATCACTGCAGCATATCTTCTATCCTATCATCTTGTAAAATAGCTGAAATAAATAGACTACATACTCACTTTCCTTCACAATTAACCTGCTGACACCTGCTACACCAACATATTTGTGTGTAAGTGCTCCATCTAGAGATAAACTGAAAGCATTGCATCGCTGATCATGCTGGAAAAAAAAAAAAAAATCATACCATGGGCCATGCAAGGAAGAGGATAGGAGAGACCGCTGGCTACAAATAAAAAATGCTCAGATTAAAAGAAATGGCATATTGGTTGAAATATGAAGTTAAAATAAGCTCAACATCTATTTTGGGTTTAATCTTTTTACTTGCAACTAGAGATGCGCAAATTGATTTGTATGAATCGATTCATCTCATCAAGCAGAGTTCTGCCCCAATGAAGGGGTATCGCTGAAGCTGACGGCGCTCCCCTGCCTCTTGATTGACAGAGCTGGACATTTTGGCCATCCCTAACGATCTCGTGTCTGCGCCAAGTAGTGAAACAAACCCAGAGGCTCAGTTTCCACTTCTGGGGCATCGACAGTTCATGCACCACCACCCAGAAGTGTAGTGGTGCATGCACGGTCGCTGCTTTAGTAGCAGAAGCAGAGCCTTTCACTTGAACGCTACTCGGAGCAGCGGCGTTGGCACGAGATTGTGAAGGCCTGCCATGATGTCGGACCCTGTCAACCAAGCAGAACACAAACATTCTCAGCTTCGGGAACAACCCAACACAGGTGCTAAACTCTGCTTGATGAGACAATCAATTTGCTCATCTCTGCTCCAGGAGTGAAAGTAGAGCCTCTGTGCTTGCACTGCGATTTGAAGCAGGTTCAAGATTTTCAGGGGTGCCCAAGATGTCCAACCCTGTCAATCAAGCAGTGGGGGGAAGGTCCTTCGATTTGGAGACACCCATCACAGGTGCAGATCTCTGCTTGTTGAGACAAATCGATTCACTCCTGTTTAGTCCCAATACAGTTAATTATATATCATAGGTATTATAAGCTTCTTGCATCATTAGCCAGGACCAGTACTTACAGACATCACATTGTGCTTACACTAAGGCCTCATGCACAAGACCATATTAGGTACAATGTCTGATCTGTCCAGAGTTTTAATTGGGCGCCTATAAACTTTTCTGTGGTCCCACTGTAACTCTAAAAATCCTCATACAGAGGGTCTGATTCCCTACATTGTGGTATGATCCACCAGATACTGTATTATTATGAAGATATATTCACTAAGTTAAGGGTATAGTGTATAGAGTATAGTGTGAAAACATGTGGCATGCTGATCCCTTAGCCCGATCCTAGCTTCTACCCTCCAACAGCTTCGTTGGCAATTAAGGGTTAGGCTGAGAGATCAGCATAACAAATGTTTTTATAGTACAACTGCTTACTTCTTTTAACTTTGTGAATCTACAAGCTGCATAAGACCATCACCACAGTAGGAATACATCACACATGGGAACTGTTGGAATCATGAGGATTTGATAAGGGGTGCATGTAGTGAATCGCTATGGTCGGCATATGGCGGTACTCGGCCGAGTACCGCATGTGCTCGAGCGAAATGTTCGAGTCTCCGCCCTGCACGTTTTGCAGGTTTTAAGCAGCAAATAAAGGTGCAGGTAAGTACTGCCCTCACTGTAATGCCAGTAGCAAGGTTGGCTGCTGGCATTACATTGATTGGCTGGCAGAGCAGCGTCATCGGGTGCTATATAGCACCAGATGACGCATTTTTGGCTCAGACGTGGACAGGGAGAGCAGAGCGTAGGATGGGAAAGACACAGTTTTTATTCAGAAAGCATTTCCAAGACCCAAAAGTCCTTTTAGGGACTACTGTGTGTGTGTGTTTTAGAGCAGCAATTTATTTACCTCCTGTAGTCTCAGGGACAGTGCTTCGGAAGGGACAGATAGTGCAGGGAGAGACATTTGCTGTTTTTACTACCAAAAGCTTTTCAACGACCCCAAAGTCCTTTTAAGGACTACTGTGTGTGATTGACAGCAGAAATATATTTTTATTTTATACCTATTAGTGACATATACTGTATATCATCCGCAGACTGTCTTTAATAATATGGGCCACATGTAGTGTCCATAATCTGTGGTGTTCTGTAACCAATACTGTAGAACATCTGGAAACAGTTTCTGTATTACAAATTCCAATAATCTGGGCCACATCTAGTGTCCATAATCTGTGGTGTTCCATAACCAATACTGTAGAACAGGCATGCTCAACCTGCGGCCCTCCAGCTGTTGCAAAACTACAACTCCCAGCATGCCTGAACAGCCTACAGCTATCAGCCTACAGCAGGGCATTGTGGGAGTTGTAGTTTTGCAACAGCTGGAGGGCCGCAGGTTGAGCATGCCTGCTGTAGAACATCTGCAAACAGTTTCTGTATTACAAATTCCAATAATGTGGGCCTAATATAGTGTCCATAATCTGTGGTGTTCTTTAATCAATACTGTAGAACATCTGCAAACAGTTTCTGTATTACAAATTCCAATAATATGGGCCTAATATAGTGTCCATAATCTGTGGTGTTCTGTAACCAATACTGTAAAACATCTGCAAACAGTGTCTGTATTACAAATTTCAATAATTTGGGCCTAATATAAGGTCCATATTCTGTGGGTGTCTGTGACATATACTGTCCTGGATCTGAAAACGGTGTCTTTAGCGGACAGTAAAACAATCTGCGCCACATCTAGTCAAGAGTCTGGTCAACTGAATCCTCACTCAGATCATCCTTCCTCCCACCATAGAGAGGCTTGCCAAACAAGTGTTCCCACACTCGGATATTCTGAGGAGTTCTTTCCAGCGCCACTATTAGATTTGGCCCTCGCACCCAGCACGCTTGAAGAGGTACCTGAAATATTGTGCACTGATTCCTAACCTTTTGAGCCTTCACAGTCTCAAGAAGATGACGGTGGTGAACGGCAATCATTCGTTCACAAGGTGGAAGATGATGAGACACAGTTGTCAATCACTGAGGTTGTGGTTAGGTTAATTCCGGAGGAGGAGCAGAGTGTGGATGAGGAGGTGGATGGGAAGGTGAAAAGCCGAGTGAGGACAGAAGTACAGATGTATTGGGATCCGCAGAAGCGTAACAGTCTGGAAGAGGCATTGGGGTTGCAAAAGGGAGAAGTCGGCCCACACCAAACAGGCCTGCCACCATTACAACCAGCACTCACATGCATAAATCTACCATTTCGGCTTGTTTACACTGAGGCCTTCCGCAGCTTGATGTCCATCGGCAGGCAGTCCCCAGCCGCCATTATTTTTCACAGTGTGCTGTGCCCGCCTTACACCAGCATGTGTCTCAGAATATCACCCGTGCCCTGACCAAAGCACTTACTGGGAAGGTACACTTCACCATGGACACATGGACAAGTGCTTGCGCCCAGGGACGCTACATTTCCCTGACCGCACTGGGTGAATGTTGTGGAGGCTGGGAGTGAGTCGTACCCTGAGATGGCACAGGTTCTACCCAATACCAGGATTGGTATTCTGGGTCTCCACCAGCAGCTATGTTACTTGCTCCAACCCGCACTTCTCCTCCTCCGCCGCCTCCTCCACCACTTCCACCTCCAGCAGCAGTCAGCCATTAGTCGATAACTAGAAGCAGTGTAGCACTGCTGTGGGTAAACATCAACAGGCCGTGTTGAAGCTGATCTGCTTAGGGGACAGACCTCACACCACCGCAGAGCTGTGGCATGGTATAAGGGACCAGAACCAGCTGTGGCTCTTGCCACTCAACCTACAACAAGGCATGGTTGTGTCTGACAATTGCAGTAACTTGGTGAAGGCTTTGGAGTTCGTCAACCTGACACACATCAGAAGAAAGGTCAAATAAATGATGATGTCAGCCAGGCCGAAAGGCAAAATAGTGGTCCAGTCATGAGTTGGGGAGGGTGGGAACAGCATGAGAAGTCCACAGAGTGGCCCTATGAAATAGTGGTGAGGTGGAAGCTGCATGAGGAGACCACAGAGTGGCCCAATAACAGAGTCTGGAGATGGCGGCAGCATCAGGAGGAGGCCAGAGATTGGCACAATGACAGCGTGGAGGTGGCGGCAGCATTAGGAGGCCACAGAGAGGCACAATGACAAAGTCTGGAGGTGGTGGCAGCAGCCGTAGCAGCATCAGGAGAAGGCCACCAAGTGACACGATGACAGAGTCTGGAGGTGGCAACAGTATAAGGAGGCCACCAAGTGGCACAATGAAAGAGTGTGGAGGTGGCAGCAGTATGTGGAGGCCACCGAGTGGCACAATGACAGAGTGTGGAGTTGGTAGCAGTATGAGGAGGCCACCGAGTGACACAATGACATAGACTGGAGGTGGCGGCAGTAGCAGCATCATGAGAATACCACTGAGTGGCAAAATGACAGAGTCTGAAGTTGGCAGCAGTATGAGGAAGCCACCGAGTGGCACAATGACAGAGTGTAGAGGTGGCAGCAGTATGTGTAGGCCACCGAGTGACACAATGATAGAGTCTGGAGGTGGGGGCAGCAGCAGTAGAAGCATCAGGAGAAGGCCACCGAGTGGCACAATGACAGAGTGTGGAGGTGGCAGCAGTATGTGGAGGCCACCGAGTGGCACAATGACAGAGCGTGGAGTTGGTAGCAGTATGAGGAGGCCACCGAATGACACAATGACATAGACTGGAAGTGGCGGCAGTAGCAGCATCATGAGAATACCACTGAGTGGCAAAATGACAGAGTCTGAAGTTGGCAGCAATATGAGGAAGCCACCGAGTGGCACAATGACAGAGTGTAGAGGTGGCAGCAGTATGTGGAGGCCACCGAGTAGCACAATGATAGAGTCTGGAGGTGGGGGCAGCAGCAGTAGAAGCATCAGGAGAAGGCCACCGAAGTTTCACAATGACAGAGTGTGGAGGTGGCAGCAGTATGTGGAGGCCACCGAGTGGCACAGTGACAGAGTCTGTAGGTGGCAGAAGCAGCAGTAGCAGCATCAGGAGTAGGCCACCGAGTGGCACAAATACATAGTCTGGATGTGGGGGCAGCAGCAGTAGCAGCATCAGGAGAAGGCCACCAATTGGCAAAATGACAGAGTCTGGAGTTGGCAGCAGTGTAAGGGGGCCACCGAGTGGCACAATGACAGAGTCTGGAGTTGTCAGCAGTATGAGGAGGCCACCGACTGGCACAATGACGGAGTGTGGGGTTGGTAGCAGTATGAGGAGTCTGGAGGTGGAGCAGTAGCAGCATCAGGAGAAGACCACAGAGTGGCAAGGTGACATTGTGTGGAGATGGCGGCAGTAGAATCAGGAGACCAAAAAGTGACCCGGTGACAGAGTGGGGAGGTGGGTAACAATACCAGTACCCGCTGACGAAGGTAGGTGAGAGAAGGAGCCCTTTCATCAGATTTGTGGCATCAGGTGGGTGGCAGCATCAGAGTAGTAGCTGAGGCAGGTAGCCAATAGAAATCGGTCTCTTTTGTCAAGATTCATCAGGTATTGGTGGGTGCAAATCATGATCCAGGCCTGATTCATCTTGACAAAAGTCAGTCTCTTCACATTTTGGATGGACAGGCGAGTTCTTCTTGGGGTAACTATGGCCACCGCCGCACCTAACACCTGCTCAGATGCCACACTACTGGCCAGGCAGCACCGCTTTTCCTAGGCAAGCTCGGTAAGTTGTGGCCACAAATCAAGTTTGGCTGGCCAATAATCCAGCAGATATTCAATCACGGCTGGCTGGATGCTGTCCAAGTATGCCACCACCTGCTGGTTCAGGTCCTGCTCCAGATCTAACTGCTGCTGCTGGTGAATAGTTTATTCACTATGCGGGTGAAAAAAGCTGCTCCTCATTGACTGTAGACTCAGGGTGGTGCTGATGGAGCTGGTACTGCTCCTACCACCCCACCCCTCCCCAGCAGCTATAAAAGTGGAAAGTGAGCACAGAGGGCCCCCTGGTCAGACCTACGAGGGGATGGACGATGGCGCAGATAGTCAGCGGCCAACACACTACATAGGATGTCTCTGTAGTAATTAAGTTTGTCCTTCCTCTTAGTGGGTGTAAAAAGGCCCCCATTTTGGACCAGTAGCAAGGGTCCAACATGGTGGAGAGCCGAAGTCACCCTCTGCCAAATGGTGACAATTCGGCTGTCACTACGCAAGCAAGTGAGCATGCATCGGGCCATTTGTGCAAGTGACTTGGAGAAACTCCCTGCCTCCCTCTCCACTGCATACTGCCACAGTGTGTGTGGGTCCTCTGTTTTCTCTTCCCCATCGCCCTGTAGCTCCTCTGGCTACTCATGCTCCTCCTCTCCTGTCAGCTGAGTAGAAAAACCACCCATTTCGCTACACATTGCCTGTTCTCCAATGTCCTCCTCCTCCTCTTTTAGTTCAGTGCTCATGTGGCCGTGAGATCTAGTCGCCGCTTCTCCTGTCCCCTGACCAGCCATTTTTACCACCATCTGTTCCAGGACATGAAGCAGTAGAATGACGTAATTCATCCCGTACTCCTGATGACAGACAAATAACGAGGTTTCTTCAAAGGGCCTGAGCAAACGGCAGGTGTCATGCATGAGCTACCACTGGTTGACATCGAAGTTACACAGGGGAGTACTCCTATCCACTTGGGTCATCTGTTCGTATAGTTGGTCCAACATATGGAGGATGGAATTCAAATGGGTTGAAACGTCAAATATCAGCCTATGTTGGGGAATGCTGTTCTGCCGCTGCAGCTCAAGGAGGGTGTGCTTTGCGGTGTACGAGTGGCTTAAGTGCATGCAAAGTTTCCTGGCCATTTTAGGATGTCTTGCAGATGGGTGGAAGACTTCAGGAACTGCTTGACATGTGTGCCATGCAGGGCACATGGCTCAGCCTTCCTTGAAGCAGCGCTGACACCATGTTCTATCCGTTGGTCACCATGGTTCCGATTTTCAGTTGTCGCAGAGAAAGCCAGGATTCGATTTCTCGATGAATCACACGGATCAGTTTCTCCCCTGTGTGACTTCGTTCGCGAATGAAAAACAAGGTGCAGAACAGCGTGACACAGCCATGCCCTGCACATGTGGTATGCTGGAGGGGCACTGTGAATTGTCCCTGCAGTGGAGACTGAGGACATGGTGGAGGATGAGGAGGCAGAGGCGGGCATTATCGTAGGACCAATGGCGTGAAAACATGGAGGCGGAAGTGGCGTGACCTGGCCAAGTTGCTGGTGTGGCTGTGCAAGAACCACATTCACCCAGTGGGCCGTAAGGACATGCATTGTCCCTGACCGTAATTACAGTTCCATATGTCGGCGCTGCTATGCACTTTAGCAGACACCGACAGGCTCACGGACTGGCCCACCTTCTGTTCTACATGTGTGTGCAAGGCTGGTACTGCCTTTTTCGCAAAGCAATGACGGCTTGGGACTCTCCACCTCGGCTCGGCACAAGCCATCAGTTCTCTGAAAGGTGCAGAGTCCACCACTTGGAAAGGTAGGGACTGCAGCACTAGCAACTTGGACAGGAGCACATTCAGCTTCTGTGCCGTTAGATGATTGCATGCACACTGCTGTCTCTTGGCAATCGCTTCGGTGATCAATTGCTATCGGAATGACTGAGTAGGAGGAGCAGGAGCATCTAGACCTGACAGCTCCCTTCTGCTGAGGTGGTGGTGCCTTGACTGCCTGAAATCGGCTGCGTGCAGGCTGGACCACCACATTGGAGCAATGGTTCTCCCAGGCCACTGTATGGCGACGCTGCATATGTTGATGCAGAGCTGTAGTGCCAATATTGGCACCCTGGCCATGCTTCACCTTCTGCACACAGATTCTACATATGGCCATGTTCACCTTCTCCTGCGGCTTAACAAAAAACTGCCACACCACCGAGTAGGTGATTTTCCCCCGGACATTCCCCACTGACTGACTGTTACCAAAGCTGCCTCCATGAACCCCTTCTCCACTACTTCCCGGGCAGGAAGACTGCTGCAAAGCAGGTGGTCTACCCCGGGCACGTTTGGCTCCTGACCTCCCACTGCTGCCACCCTGCTGACTCCCAGCAATGCTACAACCTTACTGGCTCAGCCGCTGCCTCACGGGCAAGCTGCCACCCTCTTCTCCTGATGATGATGAAGCCCCTTCTGCACCCGGCTCCCAAGTGCGATCGGCTGCACATCACTGATGTCCTCCTCAACTGTCTCTGGGTCAGGAGCCTGACCGCTCGCAACACCCCCTCCCACGCCACTCTACTCATCACTACTTGCCTGCCTAGTGGAGAAAATAGCGAATGTTTCCTTCAGATCGTGGCTGAGCAGTAGCTGCTGACTGTCCTCTAGTAGCTCGTCCTCGCTGTATAGTTGAGCTGAGCCCACAGCATACAATATTTCTGTGGCTGAGGAAACAGCAAAGGCCAGAGGCAGGTTGAGTACAGGTGAGGGCACAGGGCCTTCTCCCGGGCCATGCCAACTAAGGGTTGTGTCTGACGAACCCACTGACTGTTGGATGGGGGTATCTGATGTCACTTGGGATGAACTGGATGACCAAGTTAACCAATCAAGAACCACTGGGTTGCTGGTCAAGACACGACCGCTAATTGACACCACGAGCTCAAGCCTATCTCTGCGACTCCTGCTGCCACGCCCCCTTTCCCTGCTGCGATCTCTGCCTGAGCCAGAAACATTTAGGCCTTTCCCACTCCTCTGTGCATGGCCTGGCACTTCTCTGTCTGACATACTTTTAGCTGAACTGAATAAATTAAAAGCAAATTAAAACACCCCTAAAAGCGACAAATATATTTTAATTTTTGTACTGAAATAGCCCACTAAACGCTTTCAACACATATGACTGCAGAAGTGAACTGAGAATATATTTTTCTTTTTGTACTGAAATAGGCTACTAAATGCTTTCACCACAAATAACTGCAACAGTGAAGTGCATATTTATTTATTTTTTCTGTACTAAAATAGGCCACTAAATGCTTTCACCACATTAAACTGAAGTAAAATGCGTATATATTTTTCTTTTTGTCCTGAGATAGGCCACTAAATGCTTTCACCACAAATAACTGCAACAGTGAAGTGCGTATTTTTTATTTATTTTTTGTACTGAAATAGGCCACTAAATGCTTTCACTACATTAAACTGGCGAAGTGAAATGCGTATATATTTTTCTTTTTGTACTGAAATAGGCCACTAAAGGCTTTTCAACATAGCACTTGCACCCCAATAACAAGAACAAATTGCTGTAATGACAGAGCTGGATAATGGCTATTTGGATCCCCAAGTAATCTTTCCCTGTACTTGTAAATCGCTTTTCTAGCACTGTCCCTAGCTTTTGACGTCTCTCCCTGCACTAAGATGCTGTGAAATTATTCCTCCCTATCCTTTCCCTGCACCTATAAATAGTTTTTTCATTTTTTTTTTTTCACAATGAGGTTTCTATTATTGCTGTCCCTAGCGCCTTCTCACGTCTGTCCCTGCACTCAGAACGCTGAAAAATGTCTGAGTCCCAGATGGCCACTGTATTTATAGGGCTGTGACATCACAGGGCTGGCTGACTGCTGATTGACTGCATGCATCGCATTATGGGTCATCCTGCCTTCTCAGAGTTCTTTGGCCCATGTCACAACACGTGTACTCACCATTTTTGGAAACATTGCGATTCGTTACCACAAAGCGCAAGGAAATTCGCATTCATTGCAATTGAATTTTTCCTTAAATTCTTAATAAATTCTACAAGTCAATGGGGACAGATCCATTTTCTCTGACACCATCTGACACAAAAGAAAACGTATCCGTCCCCCATTGACTTTTAATGGAGTTTATGACGGATCCGTTTATTGCTATGTTAAAGATAATACAACCGGATCCTTTCATAACGGATGTAGATGGTTGTATTATCAGTAACTGAAGCATTTTTGCTGATCCATGACAAATCCAGCAAAAATGCTAGTGTGAAAGTAGTCTAAGGGAACAAGACAGGAGCTAACACACTGCTGACAGTATGTGAGAGTGGTAAGTAAGGAATGTGCTGCCTGGCTCTGCACCCTTCATATAGTGACAAGCAGGCAATGAGTCCAGCTTCCCTCATATTGGAGAAGAGACAGTACTGGCAGATAAAATAATCTACTTTCTTTGCATAGCATTCCCCACAACATACAACATCAGAAGTCCTTGTTTGTACTAGATATGCCATCTATTGGCACATTAAAAAACTAAACAATTTCCCTCAAACGCTGTAGAAGGTAAGAATAGGCTGCAATCCTGGTTTACATCAGTAGAACCCCAAGTAAGTTTGGAATTTTAAGCTGCAGTCCATGTTCTGGATGTGTGAAACAGGCTTTGCTCATGCTGTAATGCTTTCAGTTTACATGGTGTTTAACTGGAACATCACAAATAAAGGTGATTTCGAAATTCTGCCAGATTGATCTTACCAGAAAGCATTTAATTGTGGGAAATCAGATGACAGTTATGCACTGTTAGATCATCATCATATAATGATGTTTGGCCCAAACCACCAGAATATTGAACGGAAATTGCAATTAGTAATTTTGAGACCATGACGAAATGAAAAAAATAAAATGCAAAAAAAATTAATAAAAACATTTGCAAAGTTACTTTATTTAAGTTTTGGGTGGAAATGCTCCTTAATATTGCAACCCTCTGAAACCACTGCGTTGTATGGAGCTGTAATATGGCACCATACTGTATTAATTTCATAAAAAGTATCCATCATGCTCTACCAGCTGCTAAATTACAGATTATTCTCCCATATAAAAATAGCTTCTAGGGAAGAATATCTTTGTAAATGGTGCCATAAAAAGCCACGTAGCCACAAATGAAGTAAATACATTAGATATAAAGTCATATGTTATGTTCATCCTAAATAAATCATTACAATTTAGTAAATAATACATTTCATGCTAATCTTTGATTGCAGTTTAAATTTATTATGTAATTACATGCCATTAGAATTTTCTCGCAAAGTAACTTTCAAACTTTAGAATACAACACTACTTCATTCACCTATCATAAATTATATGTAACGATTGGAAACAAATTAGACTTCATTATTCAAATTACTGAAATGGAAAGCACTAATGATACTGATACATCTTGGAAGAATGATGCCTATGCCACTTTTAGATTTTACAGTATTGATAAACTGCATTTGCCCTCTTGTTATGATTTCAATATATTTTATTCTAAATTACACTACTTATATTACACATCTTGACCCCATAGAAAACTAAAAATACTTGAATTTACTTTGTGATTTGAAAAAAGCACGTATGCTGAATTTTTACCAAGCCAATTAACATCATTTAGGAAGTGCATAGTAAAATGAATACTAATTACAAGCACAGTGTACAGGCAAATTAGTGGTACATCATTCCAAGACATGTGCATTGAACTTACAAGTATTCATTTATCAGTCCTCCAAGGAATTTAATATGCTAATGACTTTTGAAAGAAATTATCATGTAAACATAAACTTTTGTAAAACATAATTTACATTTGTTTTTTTTTCTCTCCACTTCACCAAGTTTGAAATGCTTTTCAGAGTACCACACAAAACGGCATTCAAAATAAATGCATTTATTGAGCTAAATACTGGACTTTAATATTACAATTGGAAACTTGGAAATACACTAGTCATCTCTTCTTTAACCAGTCTATGGCTTGGATATGAATACAGTATAATTTTGTTTATATTTTGATGCTTTATAGTGTATACTGTTTGATGCCATACAAAACCCTTAATATTGCACAGCGGAGCATAAATATTTTAGGCTAGGTTAACTCCACACAAAAAAAATCACAGAAAAAGAAGATAATAATGCACTCATAAATTAGATGCAAACATTATATATGAATTAAGCCCTCATTCCAATATAATAAAATCTAAGACTCTTAGTTAATATATTTTGATCAAAACACATCTATGCCCACCTACCAGGCGTCAAGATGGTCTCAGGTCAGGTGGGTTCCTACGCTAATCCTATCTATGCGATTAGGAGCCCAGACCCTCCACATATAGTGTGCTGCTCCTAGTCACCTCTATGTGCATCAGCAACCAATGAGAGGAGGCGCACACACAGCTATATGTACCACCTAATCAAGATCACCTCTTAGATAGGTGGGGCAAAAGTGCACAGGAATGCTACTCCCAAGAGAAAATAGGAATGCATTAACACTTCAAGGTGCCACTCCGTCAAGCAAATACTACATCACAAATTTCACAGAAAACAAAAAGATAAAAACACCCTGCACAATATAATAAACAAATATGCGGATGTCCCTGGCTACATTTATGAAAAAAAATCACAGAAAAAGAAGACTGCCGGGTCCATGCCGCTGACCAAGCGGGTGCATGTACATGTGCGCGGGTCCTTAAGGGGTTAAACACCTGTTCATAGACAACTGGAATTTCCATAGAAGCAATAACATATAAGTTGTGCCTACGCATTAAATGAATAAAGGCTATTACTTTTCATTTTGGGTTCATCTTCACCTACTAATACATTGTAAGTGTCCGTTTGCAGATTTTAAATACTTTTGTAAGGCGAAACAACTAATACAAATATTGAGTACAACTCCATATTTGTTCACTAGTGATGATAAGATAGTAAAGGACTGACTTTAGAAGCATATGTATCTATGCGGCGTAAGTGTCAAGACATTGCTGTCATATTTGTTGAGGGAATTTTGTAATTGGATGTCAAAAATAATACAGCACATACTCAGTTGTTGACTATAATGCCACCCCCTGGAGTTCCCTCTCACAGCTTGGGCAAAAGAACACATATCACTTTCAGCCATTATTTGTGACATTTATGACAAAGAAAAAGGTTACACTGATAGATTATTTCTGCACGGGATTATCCAAAGGCATCAAAACTATTTTACTTGACGATCAAACTGAGAAATGCTTTTTCCCCTGTAAAAGCATTTTTTCAGGCAAATAGATATTCTGAAGTTATGTGTATTTGCAGAAGCATAAAACAAGACTAAAATTGGAGTGACAATTGCAGTTTAACTGGTCACAAACTTGCACTGAAAAAAAATACAGGAAAAAGCAAAATAGAATAGCAGATTGAATGCAAGGTGACAGATAAGAAAATAGCTGGAATGTCAAAAGTAAAATATGCAACTAATAATTATACATCATACTATTACTGGAATGATTATGAAGAAATATTTGAAACTTTTTTCTATTAAGGATGAGCCAATCAGTTAATAATGAATTTCACAAATATATGTCCGCCCAAAAAAAAAACCAAAGCTTTTCATTTAACTTCAGATGAAGTTTATTTAGTAGAATCTGATGCCTTTAAGCAGCTTATGTGTATGCTCAGCCTCGCTGGAAGATACCTAGCCAACATTATTTCTCCCAAAAAGCTATCCTTGCCTTGTACTCTTATGTGGCGGAGAATGTGGGTTGCTCCTTGAAATTGTTGCTGTGTGGCAAGCTGCATGCTCGGTGGACACCTGGAGTAGCTGTTACCCGCACGGACAGTACAAATCTTTCACGGCCGATGTTCTGTCAATTAGGACATGTACCTTTAACCAAAAATGAGTAGAATGCAATAATAAAAAATAAAAAAAATACCCCCCAGGTGCCTCTAGGAAATGAAAGATATATTGGTCCAAATATACTAATTCCCAGCGTTAAAGCAGAAGCAGAAATGCCCAGGCTGTACTGCTAAGCAGGCCAATGGAGTCAGAACTTAGGCTGATGGGGCAAAACTTAAAGATCTGA
This sequence comes from Bufotes viridis, assembly GCA_033119425.1. Taxonomy (NCBI): domain Eukaryota; kingdom Metazoa; phylum Chordata; class Amphibia; order Anura; family Bufonidae; genus Bufotes; species Bufotes viridis. The sequence goes on from CM065591.1 coordinate 108,202,103, forward strand.
CAGAGGCCCCCAGACATACCTTTACTTGGCCCCAGAAATGCCACATCCTTATGGCATCTTTAGTATTCGTAAATCTGTCCATTTCATTTGGGCAATGTCTAACAAAAAAAACTGCCTATGGAATCCCATAGGTCTTAACATTTAGAGTTTCAGCAGTACGCATCATCTTCTTACACTTGTGTCACCACCTAAGGCCTCTTACACACATCAATGTCCAAGTTTTAACGGAAGATTTAACATTTCCATAAGTAATTGTGAGCCAAAACCAGGAGTGTTACCTTTACTGAGATAAAGTATAGATGTAAAGATTTGCACTTACTGTGTTTTTACTTGCTTCTGGTTTTGGCTCATAATCACTGACGGAAGTCACTGACGTGTGAACGAGACCTCAGCAGTAGCTTAACACAATTGAGTTTTTTTTTTTTAAACCAAGGCCTAATTTACTCGTCAATGTTTTGGTCAGTTATATTTATTAGTTACTTTTAGTCAAAATCAGGAGTGGAGAGAACACAGAGATAAGGTATAATGGAAAGATTTGGACCCATTCTGTGGAGAGGGAGATAATCACGTGCAAACAACTAAGCAGGTTTCTGATTTTATCAAGGCAATTAGAGATGAGCGAATTTTAAAAAAATTCAATTTGGCAAGTACGCCGAATGTATTGAAAAAATTTGGTTCGATCCAAATTTATTAGCGGTGAATAGCGTTAAAACACGGCTATTTCCTGGCTTCAGAGAGCCTTTATAGTGGTGTAAAACACTGTGTCTTGCAGTAACACGCATAGGGAGTCTGCTGTGGTAGTGAAATGATGCTGTGAGTCTGACATGCAGATGACAGGCGTCACTCTTAGAATCACTGTACACTTATTTTGGCAGTCACGGGGCCAAAACTGACCAAATAACTCAAGTATGAACTCAGTCTTGCAGGTCGATGTTAGCGCCAAGAAGGAGCACACTCCTTTTACAGTCGTCAGCTGTTTCCACATAGATGCCTACAGCACATGTTCTATTAAACACTTATACAAGTTGAGCCCCCCCCACCCCAACAGAGTGGAGAGGGTGTCAGCAGTAAGTTTGTATTGATGTCACTGATTATTTTGCCCTTCCTCTGATCCATCAGAATAATAACCCCCAAAAAATGGAACCTGTCTGTTAAGTATCCGCCTTCACTCGGTCAGCATTTAGTCAGTAATGCATCAATATTGATAATGCCCAAAAACAAGAGTGGATCCAAAACAGAAATGACACGTGAATGGAATATTTGCATGTCTTCTGTGTTTTGTACCCACTCATGCTTTTCGCTACCAAATCACAAGCCACGCCTGAAGGGACCATACAGGCCTTACAGCTGCTACACAGACAGGATCTGTTGTGCGTCTCATTTTTTCTTCCTTCTGACAGATCAGAAGAAGGGTCAAATAAATGATGATGTCAGCCAGGCCGAAAGGCAAAATAGTGTCCCAGTCATGAAGTGGGGAGGGTGGGAACAGCATGAGAAATCCACAGAGTGGCACTGTGACATAGTGGTGATGTGGAAGGAGCATTAGGAGACAACAGAGTGGCCCAATGACAGAGTCTGGAGGTGGCGGCAGCATCAGGAGGAGGCCACAGAGTGGCACAATGAGAGTGTCGAGGTGACAGGAGCATCAGGAAACCACATAGTGACCAGCTGACAGAGTGGGGAGGTGGGTGGCAATACCAGTACCAGCTGAAAAAGGTGGGTGAAAAAGGAGCACGTAGCATCAGATGTGTGGCATCAGGCGGTTGGCAGCATCAGAATAGTAGCTGAGGCAGGTAGCCAGAAGAAACCGGTCTCTTTTATCAAAGTGTTGGTGTGACACCATAGATGATCTAGTCTGATGCATCAGGCATTGGTGGGTGGAAATCCTGGCTGATCCATGCCTGATTCATCTTGACAAAGGTCAGTCTCTCCACATTTTGGGTGGACAGGCAAGTTCTACTTGGGGTGTCTGTGGCCCCCGCCACACTAAATACCCGCTCTGATGCCACACTACTGGCCGGGCAGGACAGCATTTCCAGGGCAAACTCGGCCAGTTGCAGACACAAATTGAGTTTGGCTGCCCAGTAGTCCAGTGGATCTTCAATGACGACTGGCAGAGTGCACTCCAAGTATGCCACCACCTGCTGGTTCAGGTTCTGCTCTATGTCTAGCTGCTGGTAAGTAGTTTTTTCACTATGCGGGTGAAGAAAGCAGCTCATCAGCGACTCTAGACTCAGGCTGCTGCTAATGGAGCTGGTACTTCTCCTGCCAACCCACGCCTGCACAGCAGCCATGGCAGTGGAACGTGAGTGCAGAGGACATCACCCGGTCAGACCTGCGAGAGGATGGACGATGGCGCAGATAAGCAGCGGCCAACTGACTACATAGGATGTCTCTATAGTAGTTCAGTTTGTCCTCCCTCTCAGCGGATGTAAAAAAGACCCCCCATTTTGGACCGGTAGCGAGGATCCAACAAGGTGGAGAGCCAAAAGTCATCCCTCTGTCGAATGGTGACAATTCGGCTGTCACTACGCAAGCAAGTGAGCATGCATCGTTCCATTTGTGTAAGTGACTCCGAGGGGAATCCCTGCCTCCAACTCCACTGCCACGGTGTGTGTGGGTCCTCTGCCTCATCTTCCTCATCACCCTGTAGCTCCTCTGGCTGCTACTGCTCCTCCTCTCCTGTCACCTCTGTTGAAAAACCACCCATTTTTCTACACAATGGTTGTGCTCTAATGTCCTCCTCCTCCTCCAGTTCAGCCCCACAGAGCTGATGTGGCCGTGATATCTAGGCTACAAGTCTCCAGTCCCCTGACCAGCCAGATTTACCAGCATCTGCTCCAGGACATGAAGCAGTTAAATGACGATGGTCATCCCGTAGTCCTGGCGACTGACAAATAACGTAGCCACCTCAAAGGGCCTAAGAAATCGGCAGGTGTCACACATGAGCTGCCACTGGCTGACATCTAGGTTACACAAGAGTGCTCCTGTCCACTTGGATCATCCACTTGGCCTTTCTCTGTTTGTATAGTCGGTCCAACATATGGAGGTTAGATTTCCAACGGGTGAAAACGTTGCATATCAGCCTATAATGGGGGATGTTGTTCTGCCACTGCAGCTCAAGGAGGGTGTGCTTTGCGGTTTACGAGTGGCTGAAGTGCATGCAAAGTTTCCTGGCCATTTTTAGTATGTCTTGCAGATGAGTGGAAGACTTCAGGAACTGCTTGACAACCAGATTGAACATGTGCGCCATGCAGGGCTCATTGCTCAGCCCTCCTTGATACAGCGCTGACACCATGTTCTTCCCGTTGTTGGTCACCATGGTTCTGATTTTGAGTTGTTGCAGAGAAAGCCAGGATTCGATTTCTTGATGAAGGACACAGAGCAGTTCCTCCGCTGTGTGATTCTGTTCTCCCCCGGCAAATGAGGTGCAACACAGCATAACACCTCCGTGCCCTGCACATGAGGTATGCTGGAGGGGTACTGTGAATTGTCCCTGCAGTGCAGGCTGAGGACACAGTGGAGGATTAGGAGGCAGAGGCGGACATTGTCGCAGGACCAACGGCGTGAGAATGTGGAGGCAGAAGCAGTGTCACCTGGCCAAGTTGCTGGTGTGACTGTGCAAGAACCACATTTACCCAGTGGGCTGTAAAGGACATGTATTGTCCCTGACCGTAGTTACAGCCCCACACATCGGTGCTGCCGTGCACTTTGGCAGACACCGACAGGCTCAAGGACTGGCCCATCTTCTGTCCTACATGTGTGTGCAGGGCTGGTACTGCCTTTTTAGCAAAGAAATGACAGCTTGGGACTCTCCACCTCCGCTCGGCACAAGCCATTAGTTATCTGAAAGGTGCAGAGTCCACTACTTGGAAAGGGAGGGACTGCAGCACCAGCAACATGGACAGGAGCACATTCAGCTACTGTGCCGTTGGATAAGTGCATGCATACTGTTATCTCTTGGCAATCGCGTCGGCGATTGATTGCTAAGGGAATGATTGATGAGGAGTAGAAGGGCGAGGAGCAGGAGCATCAGGACCAGCAGATGATGGGAAGGACAGACAGCTCCCTTCAGCCGAGGTGGTGGAGCCTTGACTGCCTGAACTCGGCTGCCTGCCACTGGGTGATGAAACTGTTTCTGCAGCAGGCTGGACCACCACATTGGAGCCACTGTTCTCTCAGGCCACTTTATGGTGACGCTGCATATGATGATGCGGGGCCGTGGTGCCAACATTGGTCCCCTGGCCATGTTTCACCTTCTGCCCACAGATTCTACAGATGGCAGATGGCTAAGGGTTGTGTCTGACGAACCCACCAACTCTTGGCTGGGGGTGTCTGATGTCACTTGCAACGAAGTCGAAGATCGAGTCAACCATTCAAGAACCGCTGGGTTTCTGGTCAAGACACGACCGCTAGCTGACACTGGGAGCTCAGGCCTCTCAATGTGACCCCTGCTGCCACCGCCCATTACTCTGCTGTGACCTGTGCCTGCACCAGAAACATTGAGGCCTCTGCCACTCCCCTGTGCCAGTCCTGGCACTTTTCTGTCTGACATATGTAAATAAAAAGAAAATTAAAACACCCCAAAAAAGTCTGTAATTTTCTCACTTCACCACACAAAGGCTAAAGGCCCTTTCTTCCCCCCACTAATACACATAAGAATGGCTTTATAACATATAACCGCACCGCTGAGCGGCAAATATATTTTACTTTTGCCACTAATAGATGCCACAAAAGGCTTTAGAACATATATAGCTGCACCGCTGAACGGCAAGTGTATTTTTATTTTGCCACTATTACATGACAAAAAGAGCTTTAGAACATATAACTGCACAGCTGAACGGAAAATATATTTTTCTTTTGCCACTAATACATGCCACAAAAGGCTTTAGAACGTATTTGCCACTAGAACACGAAAAACAGGGTTGTATTTTTAGCACTTCTCCACATAACGGCTAATAAGTCCTTTTTTTCCCCACTAATACAAGCGGTGGTGTTTCAAAATGTCAGCTTTATACAATCACGCATCTGTGCGGTGACTTGTTGAATCAGACATTCTCCACTTACAGTTTACGCATCAGGCACCCAGGAGTTCATCAAGTAGTGTTTAATCCGGAGATTGTATTTCAAGATATGCAGGGAATCCAGATAGTAAAAGAATTATGCCAACAATATTCTCCTTGAAAGAAGATAAGATTCTCCTCAGATTCTCCTTAGAATTAGAGCACACACTAACAGCAATGTGTGACTGGGAAAACAGGAAGTGGCTAGACTGAACCAACTAGAAGCTGAAACAGAGGGGGGAGGAGAAGAGAGGAGCATACCAATACACAATGCAAGATACTGAAACAGAACACTCTCCGTCTGGTATCGGTAGATACCACTATATATATGCATACAATGGAATTGTATAAAATAACAATTAATAATGTCAATAAACCTGATGAATAAACAGATGAATAATGTCCATAAACCTGAAAAGGAAACATGCAGTGAACGTTTATTCAAACCAAAAAAGTATATGTCTTCAGTTTAGGCCATAGAGCTGGTACTTGAAACAGTCTTAGAAGATGATGAGTATCTTTGGTAGAAGAAATCTAGACATGGAAGTTCTTTCAATCCGAACTGGAAACAACTTTAGTAATAAGTCCAGTAGGCCAGTCGAGACAATCAACTTGTTTGCCTCTTAACAGAACAAAATCTCCTTCCTTTAAATTAGGCCTTGGTTATTTCCACCTTCTGCGTTCTTGCAAGAGGCAGAGGTACTTTCTTCTCCACCTTTTCCAGAACTGACTGGCGAGATGTTGTACCTGCTTCCACTGAAACTTATAAAGGTTGTGCTCTTTGAAAAACGCCAGATGGCACAGGAATATTTCCTATCTTTTCTGGTTTATTCTTGCGTGATCTTTTATGCACCCCAGATGTGGATTTCTTCTTTTTTACTACAGGAGATTGTCTGTTGCTTTCATTAGAAGCTGAGCGAGACTTGGTTCTCCTTGATCTTGCCAAAGATTTTGAACGAGAGCGCTTATTTTGTGAGGCTGATTTAGATGTAGATTGCTTTCTGTCTATGGATCGTGACCGCCAGGGGCGTAGCTAGAAATGACTGGGCCCCACAGCAAATTTTTGTATTGGGCCCCCCCTACCCGCGCGTTTTGCTCCCCCTCTATAATGTGCCAGCCATATAGCCCCCCTATAATGTGCCAGTAGTCAGCCATATAGCCCCCCAGCCCCCTATAATGTGCCAGTAGCCAGCCATATAACCCCCTATAATGTGCCAGTAGTCAGCCATATAACCCCTCCTATAATGTGCCAGTAGTCAGCCATATAACCCCCTATAATGTGCCAGTAGTCAGCCATATAACCCCTCCTATAATGTGCCAGTAGTCAGCCATATAACCCCTATAATGTGCCAGTAGTCAGCCATATAAACCCACCCTATAATGTGCCAGTAGCCAGCCATATAGCACCAGATACCCCCCATAGTGCTCCTCTCCCCATAGTGCCCCCTATAATGTGCCAATATCAAGTGCCTCTGTCTTCCCCCATCCCAATATCATAGTGCCATCCTCTCCCCTGCCCCCTAATGTGTGTGCCAATATGAAGTGCCTATCTCTCCCCCCACACACATTTGCCAATATCATAGTGCCAATAGCCCCTCCTCCCCTGTGGCAGTAAAGTAAAAGTCCAGTATTTAAAAAAAGAAAAAAAAATCCTGTCTTTCAGAAAAGTTTGTGAAGGGAATCGAACCTGTGACCATTAGGATGAAAGGCAAGAGACTTAACCACAAGACCATATGAACTGCATAGACAGGTAGCTAAAAAAAAAAAATAAGACCTCTAGATAAGGAGAACTTTGATAGTGTATCTATACACATTACAGCTGCCCCAACACACCAAGCTCTGCTACATCCATATACAATGTGCTGGTGCAGCTGTAATGTGTATGGATACACTATCAAAGTTCTCCACATCTAGAGGTCTTATTTTTTTTTTTTAGCTATCTAGCTTATCAGCTCATGTGGCTTTGTGGTTAAGTGTCTTGCCTTTGAACCTAATGGTCGCAGGTTCGATCCCCATGGCAAGCTTTTCTGAAAGAAAGAAAAAATAAGTTTTAACTAGACAAGGGCGAGAGGACAGTGCGATTCACTGAGTAATTAGCGAAGGGAGAGGAGTGAGAACAACACGTGCTTGCCGGGCCCCCTGTAAGCCCGGGCCCCGAAGCAGCTGCTTCCCCTGCTTCCCCGGTAGTTACGCCCCTGGTGACCGCTAATGCTCTTGTCTGCTTTTCACTTCTGAAATGGGATCTGTCTTTGTACGTACGGACTTGGGTTGTTGACATGCAGTATTTTTCATGGACATTGGCGGTGAACTTTTCCCTGTGGTTTCCAGAAAATGCTGAGCAATATGAAGGTGCTCATCCGTTGAAGACTGTGAAGAGCTGTGATCCTCTTGGGTGCAATGAACAACTGCAGATGGAACTGAAGGTTCTTGCAAAGTATCTGAAAGTATCTGAAATGAACTCTTCCTCTGTTCCAGTAAAGTCCTTTATAGAACATTCAGAAGATTCTTCCTTTACAGAATTAAACTCATTGTCAAACAGTTGACTGGAAGGCTCACGTTTCTTCGGTGTCTCATCAGAACTACATGAATCAGAAGGCTTGTTGTCAGTGAAGATGTAGGATTCATTATTATAAACTGTGTGAGGACTGCAGAGCTGGGAAGGGCTTGAAGAGGGCTCCAATTGAGATCTGAAGGCCTTTCTACAAGCTGCCCTTCTGTCCAGGAAGATTCTTCTGCAGCTGATTCCTCGGGATTTAAGCTGCTTTCTGATGTTTTTAAAATATTTGGGCAAGGAACCTCTTGCACATAGTAGTGGTTAGGACACTGCCTGAAGTAAGACGTTCGTCCCCCTATTAATACGTCAGTTCTGAAGGAGTGCACTTGGCAGGGTCTGCGGGTTCTGTCCAGAAATACATCCCCCACGATGATCCAACCCACTGTAAGTTTCTGGGCATATGGAGCGTTGAAAGGGCCATTGCGAAGTTCAAGGACCTTATGAGCATCAAGATTGTCTCTACCTAGCAAGAGTAAGATCTCGGCATGGTTTCAAGGGGAGGAATCTCTCTGGCTATGTTCCTGAGATGAGGGTGATGCTGTGTGGCTTCAGGTGTGGGAATCTCATCCCTTGTGTCACACTCAATAAGGGTTGGAAGAGAGAGTTTCTTATCTCCTTTAAAGGGCTTCTAAGTGAAACCATTAGCTCTTCTTCCTGAGGTTGTCACAAGACCAGAGCATGTTTCTAGGGTGTAGTTTCTCCCTCTATCCTTAACAGATCAAAGAGCTTAGGGCTAGCTAGGGAACGATTACTTTGGTCATCTAGAATAGCATACATTCTTATGGTCTTCTCTGGTTGTGCAGTAGGAAACACATCCACCAGGCAAATCTTAGAAAAAGACTTACCGCACACAAGTCCTTCTGCATAGCTTTATGCATCTGGGTGTGACGGTTGTGGTTGGTCGGTCGGCACTCTCTCTGCCTTGATCCGAATGAGGCTTGTGCCAGCTAACTGGTTCTAGGTTCCGCCTGATTGGTCCCGGGTGAACAGCGGACACATGTACATCACTATAACATTCAGAACACTTGACTTGAACCTTACAGTCTCTGGCGAAATGCTCAGTGGATGCACAGTATCTGAAGAAGATATCATGACTCCTTAGGAACTCCTTATGTTCCTCAAAGGGCTTTGCTATGAAGACGCGGCATTTTCTTAAAGGATATGGTTTATCATGGATAGGGCAATGATGATCGGGTTCCTTAGGGCTTTCATTTCCATTGTTAGTAGTGGGCACAACCCCTGTCTTTTTTACTAAAATTAGACCTTTAGGGCCCCCCTGTCTGGGACTGAAAGTCTCGTGTCTCTGTTTATTAGAGATGTTGCGAACATAAAATTTTCCGTTCGCGAACGGTGAACGCGAACTTCCACAAATGTTCGTAAACTGGGCGAACCGCCATTGACTTCGATTGGCAGGCGATTTTTAAAACCCACACGGACTCTTTCTGGCCACAATAGTGATGAAAAAGTTGTTTCAAGGGGACTAACACCTGGCCTGTGGCATGCCGGAGGGGGATCCATGGCAAAATTTCCACGGAAAATTACGTAGTTGACGCAGAGTCGGGTTTTAATCCATAAAAGGCATAAATCACCTAACATTCCTAAATTGTTTGGAATAACGTGCTTTAAAACATCCAGTGTGTGTATATGATCTGGTATGATGTTGTATCGATCAGGTAGTGTAAGGGTTATGCCCACTTCACAGTGACAGACCAAACTCTGACAGACCAAACACCCCGTTTAATGCACCGCAAACAACTGCAAACAGTCCATTTGCACAACCGCAAACTCCCCATTTGCAAAAGGTTGGATACCAAGCTAGCCAGGTCCCGTTCCTTGTCCTCACTGACGTCACTGAAGGTCTCTTTCTCCACCCAGCCATGTACAACACCAAGGGTCCCCGAAAGGTGACAACAAGCCCCCTGGTACGCCTGCTGTGGTTGGTCTTCCACCTCCTCTAACTCCTCCACCTCCTCTGACTCATCTTCTTCAGACTCCTCTCTCTGCGTTGCCGCAGGTCCAGCAATCGACGTCGACAAGGCTGCTTCTGGTGGTGATGGTGACCACAACTCTTCCTCTTCATGCTCATCTACGGCCTGATACAGCACTCTTCGCAGGGCATGCTCCAGAAAAAAAGCATATGGGATGAGGTCGATGATGTTGCCTTGGGTTTGACTGACCAGGTTTGTCCCCTCCGCAAAAGGACGCATGAGCCTACAGCCATTGTGCATGAGCATTCAGTAAAGCGGGCAAAAAATACCCAGCTTAATCACTGTTTTGTCCCCTATCAGGGGCCGGTGTGTGGAACAGATTTTAGGAACCGGGAGATGGAAAAAGATGGTTGGTCGGTCCTCTTCCTTCCAATTTGTTGCACTGCGCGTGCGCCGTGCAATGTACTGTTCCACCCTATATGAGCGGTGTGTTAAGTAGTACTATTCCTATCAGCTTAATCCCTGTTACGTCCCCTATCAGGGGACGTGTATCGAATAGATTTTAGGAACCGGGAGATGGAAAAAGATGATTGGTCGATCCTCTTACTTCCAATTTGGGGCACTGCGCGTGCGCTACGCAATGTACTGGGCCACCAATACAAATAGTGTGAACTACTATTCTTATCATTTTAATCTTTGTTAAGTCCCCTATCAGGGACGTGTATTGAATTGAATCCTTGCATGGGGAGATAGAGAAAAAAGCTTGCTCTGTCTGCTTCCTTCTAATTTTGGGCACTTGTAATGGAATTTGCCACCAATGTGTCTGCTAACTGTGAGTTACAGGGTCAAAGTTTGCTTAATGATAAAGTATAGGGGGCGAATCGAACAATGCATATGTTCGCCCGCCGCGGCGAACGCGAACATGCGAAGTTCACCGGGAACTGTTCGCCGGCAAATAGTTCGGGACATCTTGCCTGTTTAGTAGAGCCAAAGATGTTGGTTCCCAAGGTGTTGAAGCTTGGATCGTTTTTAACTCTAGCCAATTCCTTGATGAACTTACAGAAGAATGAAAATGGTGGAAAGGGAACACAATGTTGCTCCTTGTATTTTGAACCTGTTGTTGCCCATTGGTCTTGAATATTGAGGGGTAATTTCTCTACGATCAGGCCCACACCATGGGAGGTAGCTGCGGGTCTCCCTAGACAATCTCAAACTCAAGAAGAAGGTCGCTTAATTCCTGGAACCTTTGGCGGTCCGTATTGGATAATTCAGGAAAGTCGTATAGCCGTTTAAAAAGGCACGTTCAACTACTTCCGAGCCGCCGTATGTCTGCTCTAATCTTTTCCATGCAAGACGAAGGCCTTTGACTGGTTCGTAGATATGAACGGTTTTGAGTCTCTTAACCCCTTTAAGGACTTATGATGTACCGGTACATCATGGTTCCTGAGTCCTTAAGGACCCATGACGTACTGGTACGTCATGAGTAGATCCTATTACTGTTGCTCAGCCGGCAGTGATCGGAACAAGGTACCTGCTGAAATCATTCAGCAGGTGCTGTCAGGACGCTGTGACCCACCCATATCGGCGATCGCAGCAAACCGCAGCAGCGACCGCTGCTGACAGCAGCAGGTGATGATTACCATGGCTTTCAGAGGCGATGGATTACCATCGCTTTCAGAGGCGTACGGCTTGCCATGGTACTGTAAGTCTAATCAGACTTCTGCTAAAGGCAAAAGTCTGCTTAGACTATGTAAAGTAAAAAAAATACAGTACAGTACGCTGTATAGTGTACTGTACTGTATTGTATAGACATGCGATCCACTGGATCTACAAGAACCAAGTGGGTCTGGGTCAAAAAATATAATAATAAAAATAAAAAAACACATATTACTGAATAAAAAAATTAAATACACTACAAATATTAGGTATCGCCGCGTCCGAAAAAAACCTGCTCGATAAAAATATCACATGATTTAACCCCTCACGCAAATACAAAAAAAAAAAGGTGTAAAACAAGCCATTTTTTGTCACCTTACATCACAAAAAGTGTAATAAAAAGTGATCAAAAAGGCGTATGCCTCTCAAAATAGTAGCAATCAAACCGCCATCTCATCTCGCAAAAAAATTAGCCTCAAGATAGGACAATCGCCCCAAAAAATAAAAAAATATGGCTCTCAGACTATAGAGACACTAAAACATTTTTTTTTAAATGTTGTTATAGTGTTAAATTAAAATAAATAAAAAAAAGTATACATATTATGTATCGCCGCATCCGAAGGAATCTGCTCTATAATAATATCACATGATCTAACCCCTCAGGTAAATACCGTAAAAAATAAAAAATAAAAACAATGTAAAAAAAAACATTTTTGTCACCTCAGATCTCAAAAACTGTAATAGCAAGCGATCAAAAAGTTATATGCACCTAAATATAGTGCTAATCAATCTGTCATCTCATCCCGCAAAAAATGATAACCTACATAAGACAATCGCCCCAAAAAATAAAAAAAATATGGCTCTCAGACTATGGAGACATTAAAGCAAGATTTTTTTGTTTCAAAAATAATATTATTGTGTAAAACTTAAATAAATATAATTAAAGTATACATATTAGGTATCACCGCGTTCGTAACAACCTGCTCTATAAAAATTACCTATGAACTAACCCCTCAGGTGAACACAGAACAAAAAATTATATAAATACCGTGTCAATAGTCATTTTTGTCACCTTACAACACAAAAAGTGTAATAGCAAGCGACCAAAATGTCATATGCACCCCAAGATAGTGCCAATCAAACCGTCATCTCATCCTGCAAAAAATGAACCCCTACATAAGACAGTCACCCATAAAATAAAAACTAAAAAATGTTATAATTTTTTTCAAAAATGCTTTATGAAAAACTGAAACAAAAAACCCAAAAAGTGGTCATATTTGGTATTGTCGTGTCAGTAACAACCTGCTTTATAGAAATAGCACATAATCTAACCTGTCAGTTCAACGATGTAAATAAAAAATAATAAAAACTGTTCCAAAACAGCTATTTTTTTTGCACATTTTCCATTTTAATACATTTTTCCAGTAACAAAACAAGGGTTAACAGCCAAACAAAACTCAATATTTATTGCCCTGATTCTCTAGTTTTTAGAAACACCCCATATGTGGTCGTAAACTGCTGTATGGCCAAACGCAAGGAAGGGAACGCCATATGGTTTTTGGAAGGCAGATTTTGCTGGACTGGTCTTTTGACACTATGTCCTATTTGAAGCCCCCCGATGCACCCCTACATTAGAAACTCCAAAAAAGTGACCCCATTTTGAAACTACGGGATAAGTAGGCAGTTTTGTTTCTACTATTTAAATATGATTTTGGTTGCTCTAGTTTACACTCTTTTTGAGGCAAGGTAACAAAAAATAGAAATTCTGAAATTTCATCTCCATTTGCCAATAACTCTTGTGGAACACCTAAAGGGTTAACAAAGTTTGTAAAATCGGTTTTGAATACCTTGAGGGGTGTCGTTTCTTAGATGGAGTCACTTTTATGGAGTTTCTACTCTAGGGGTGTGTCCTGCCATTTGGCCATACAGCAGTTTAAGACCACATATGGGGTGTTTATGCAAACTACAGAATCAGGGCAATAAATATTGAGTTTTGTTAAGCTGTTAACCCTTGCTTTGTTACTGGTAAAAATGGATTAAAATGAAAAATTTTCCCAAAAAAAAATCTAAATTCTGAAATATTTTTTCCATTTGCCATTAACTCTTGTGGAAAACTTAAAGGGTTAACAGTGTTTGTAAAATCAGTTTTAAATACCTTGAGGGGTGTAGTTTCTAGAATGGGGTCATTTTTGGGTGGTTTCTATTACGTAAGCCTCACAAAGTGACTTCAGACCTGAACTGGTCCCTAAAAAGTGGGTTTGGCTTCTAAACTTCTAAGCCTTGTAATGTCCCCAAAAAATAAAATAGCATTCCCAAAATGATCGATACATGAAGTAGACATATGGGGAATGTAAATCAATTACTTTTTTTGGCAGTATTAATATGCATTATAGAAGTAGAAAAATTGAAACTTTAAAAATTGCAAATTTTTCCAAAATTTTGGTAAATTTGGTATTTTTTTTATAAATAAAAATTAGATTTTTTGACTCCATTTTACCACTGTCATGAAGTACAATATGTGACGAAAAAACAATCTCAGAATGGCCTAGATAAGTAAAAGCGTTTAAAAGTTATCAGCACATAAATTGACACTGGTCAGATTTGCAAATAATGGCCGGGTCCTTAGGGTGAAATAGGGCCTTAAGGGGTTAACACAGTTTGAAAACCATGGACCTAGCCATCTAATTAGTAAATAAAGTTCTTGCATAGGCGGTACAACAAGGGTTTGAACTGGTGTCTTGAAGGTGGCCTTCCATCTTCTATAGTTCTCTGGGCGATCATCAAAGTTCGTAAGGCTAGTACTGATGAAGTCCCTGAGGGTGAGGTACTTAGCGATTTCTGATGCGTTATTTCTTTCCTGCATCATGGCGATGGCAACTTCTCACTCGCTAGTGTTGTTGGCACCATCTGATACCCTATGTTTGGGGGTTGGAAGATGGAATGAAGTGGCAGCTGGGTTGAGCGTAAGTGAAGGCTTCACATCTGGTAATGTTGGTGCCAGCGTCTTGGTTGCTATGTAACTAGTCTCAGAAGGTTTTAATGTGATTTGATGAGCTTGAAGCGGCTTGGTCTCTAATGGTGCCTAAAATACTATGTAAGGTGCCAGAGTTTTGAAAGAAAGAGAAGTGTCCACTGGACTGGGGTCAACTATATAGTTATCAGCTGCCTCTTTTTCTACTCGCATGAGTTAAGCAGGCTGGTGTGCAGAGCCCAAATATTCGGGTGCAAATGCATTGACTTTACTTTGGTCTAGGACGAATTGCAGGGTACGGCCTTCTGAGAATTTAGATATCTTGGACATAGGATGATAAGCTTCTTCTTCTTCAGCAGCTTCTTCAAGAACACTAAGTTCAGCCATGGCTGCTGCTTCTTCCCTTTCGTTCTGAAGGACCTCCAACTCAGTTTCGGCCTTGGCTTTGGTCGCTTGCGCATGAGCCTGTATAGCTGCTTGATTAGCTTGAGATTGGGCTTGTACAGCTTGCGCCTGAGCCTGTATAGCTGCTTGATTAGCTTGAGATTGGGCTTGCGTAGCTTGCGTCTGAGCCTGTATACTTGCTTGTTAAGCTTGAGATTGGGCTTGTAAAGCTGCTTGATTAGCTTGGGATTGGGCTTGTGTCTCTGCGACTTGTGCCTTAATGGCTGCTTCCTTTTTTAATGCAGTGAGCTTGTACCTTCGCTGCTTCCACTTTTGCGCGTGCCAACACCAATGAGGTACTCAGCGAAGAGTGCTATGAGCAAGACCTAAGCGATGAGGACTGAGCAATAGATTTCGAGGAATGGGATGAAACCTTGGAGTGCCTTGAAAAGTTAGAATGGCGGGACGCAGTTTCATATTGTTGTGGTATCTTGTCCTCTAGCATTGACTTGACTGCCAAAAATCTGCTATATATTTCATCATTAAGTGCAGTGTGGGTCTTTAATTCTAGGATGAATTCCTCTGAGTTGAGACTTGATAACAGATAACAGTCTCTTATAACTATGATAGGTTTTATTCAATTTTGTACACATGGCCTTTAATTGATCTTCATTATAGCCTGATCCATGTGCTGCATCCATACATTGTTCAGTCTTTTCCCACAAAATAGATAAATTATTGCATACCTCCATTTTGTCTGTTAGAAGGGCCTCTTTCATTTTTAATGAGGGCTTAGAAATCCTTCTAGCTGTGTCCTGCATTTCCATCTATAACACAACAGTGACCTCTAGTGGTGGTTCAGTCTTTTAATAGCTTACAGCAGGCAGACGATATTTACTTCAGAAAACAGGCTGAATACAGTTCCTAGCCTGTATGAAACTGAAATTGCTAGAAGCTTCTGCGATAATAGTGAATGCAGTATAAGATATTAGCATAACAGGAGGAGGAGGAGAATATTATTTTCTTAGCGGGAGAAGGAGAGTACTAAGACAATTATTTTACTGTGGCGTTTCGAAATGTCAGCTTTATACAATGACGCATCTGTGAGGTGACTTGTTGAATCAGACATTCTCCACTTACAGTTTATGCATCAGACACCCAGGAGTTAATCAAGTAGTGTTTAATCCGGAGATTGCATAACAAGATATGCAGGGAATCCAGATGGTAAAAGAATTATGCCAACAATATTCTCCTTGAAAGAAGATAAGATTCTCCTCAGCTTCTCCTTAGATTCTCCTCAGAATTAGAGCACACACTAACAGCATTGCATGACTGGAAAAACAGGAAGTGGCTAGACTGAACCAACTAGAAGCTGAAACAGAGAGCGGAGGAGAAGAGAGGAGCATACCAATATACAATGCAAGATACTGAAACAGAACACAAGCAAAAAATGCTTTAGAACATATAACTGCACCGCACAAGGGAAAATACGAAATGGAAATATTTTCTTCTAATAAACCCTGTTAATGACTGTATCTTTTCTCCCCCCTATTTATACAGATAGGAATGTTCAGGCTTTTTAATGATGACATTTTCCGCTAGAATGGATTATAATCCCTAAATATGTGTTGCCTGTTACCCATCTTAGGTATACAGGTGAATGTGGGTGATAGGGATAGGCATTGTCACTGTTACGTTAATATTTTAATAGCGCTTTACTCCCGTGAGCCATTACGTATTTTGAGTCTGTGGGACTATTCATTCCACATACTTATTGCGTTTACCATTGTACTCTTTTATTATGTGTTGTACAATCATGTTTTAATATGATATCTAATAAAATTCATTATTATTTGTATGTGTGTGTGACTATTTTGGTGTTGTATGATGTATTATCACCTGGCACAGTATTGAAATTTTGTAGTATTGGTGTATTAATGGCTGTATCACTTTTACCCCAATAACAAGAACGTTTTGCTGGAACTACAGAGCTATATAATGGCAATTTGGGTCCCCAGTCAGTTTAGCAAGGTGTAATAGGATTGTTCCTATTACCCAGGCTGTAACCCCCCCTACTGAACACTGTTCAACATAAATGCTGTGGAATGATTCCTCCCTATCCTTTCCCTACACCTTGAATAATCTTTCCCTGAACTTGTAAATCATTTTTTTCAGCGCAATTACATTTTTTCTAGCGCTGTTTCTAATGCCTGCTGACGTCTCTCCCTGCACTAAGTACACTGAAAAATGGCAGAATCCAAGATGGCTGAGGCTATTTATAGGGCTATGACATCACTGGGCTGGCTGGTTGCTGATTGGCTGCATGCATGGCATTATGGGTGATCCCGCCTTCCCACAGTTCCTGGCTCCATGTCCTCACACGTGCAGCAGACATTTTAGGAAAAATGTGATTCGTTACCATGAAGTGTGAGGAAATTCGGATTCGGTGCGAATCGAATAATTCCTGAAATTCGGATCGAATTCCACTTCATCAGCCTCGATTCGCTCATCTCTAAAGGCAATAGTTAATTTAAACTTCCATGGATAACAAATGCGTTATATCAGATAATAAAAATGCCACGTTAGGTTCTATATGTGTCAGAGAAGGACAGGCACTGATCTTTAAATCTTCATCATTCAAATCATAGGTAAGAATTTGGAGTATGCCACATGAACCCACAGATCTATTTTGTATTGTGTCTATAGTTAAGGCTGTTTCTGAGAGTGGGAAATGCTTTGTTGCTGTTCATAACAGTTCAGCAATGTTTAAATCCTACCATATAGTTGAATATTATGGTCATTTATTATTTGCAGCAGTTTTTTTATGTCTGTCTTTGCATTGTGTGTCTGTGCCAGATTTATGAAATGATGCACCTTAATAATGTATTTAGCATGATTGCAATGTGGTTTACCCTTATATGTATAGACCAGGGGCTTGCCTGATGTGGAGATGTGACTTTTGCAAAGGGTCATTTAGATTTAGCAAAGGGCGCACATACTGTAGTAAATGTGCCATAATCAAAGTCTAATCTCAGTTTTGTCCTTTATTCATAGCTCATTTTGAAAAGTGGCAAGGCTCAGCAAGTGTCGAAACATTTCACCAAGTGCAGAAAACTTAACAGCAGCGGCATGAGTTGCAACATTTTAAAGGATAACGGTCGCATTTTTTTTTTTTTTGGACTATTGGATTTTGGTGATTAATATCACTTTGTTGGCCCTGTTTTAATTTTTGATTGTTTAATAAATAACCCCTAACCCTGGGTTCACACCTGAGCGTTTTACAGCGCGTTCAAACGCGCTGTAAAACGCTCAACAGATTAAAAACCAATGCATCCCTATGGGAGTGGTTCATACTTGAGCGCTTTTACAGCGCGCTTGAACGCGCTGTAAAACGCCCAACGCATAAACAAGTACTTGAGCTTCTTTTGGGGCGTTTGTCGCGCGTTTTGTGATTGACACCACAGTAGTCAATCACAAGAACGCGCGTACGAACGCGCGTTTCCTATTTGCAAAAACGCGCAAAAAAACGCGCGTCAAAAACGCGCGTAAAACGCGCGTTTTTGGAACGCTCAGGTCTGAACCCAGGGTAAAAGCCACATTTTTGTCCCCAGTATTGGCTACTGTTACCTGAGATTAAAATCAGGTTGCTAGGCTTCTTCCGTCTATCAGTTTGCTCAGAGGTAGACGGAGGACGCACAAGCAGGGACAGCTAGAGTAAACGTTGTAAGGGAATGGAAAAAGCCAGGTCCTCCCTGACAGGTGATAGCAGTGCTGGGCTGTGTGCACTTCTCCACATCCCTGTGCTTCGCAGACACTCCCTTAGAAGTGCTGGAGAATGTAGCTAGAGCAGCCGGGGAAGGGAGATCTGCCGCCTGCTCAGTGTATATTGAAAGTATCATGTGGTAAGAGGAGAGCTTGGGCCAACCCTCTGTGTTGTAGGAGGACTACAGGCTTCAGCCAGACCTGGGAACTTCACTGCAAGACCTCCCTATACAGTGCTGGTCTTCGCTAACTTCACTGCAGGTGTCCTATGGATTAGCTTCAGGGCTGAGGGCAGCCATCTTAACAGAATAGTGAAATTGCTGTTTTATGCAGACTGGTTGCTAAAGGCTGAATCTTATTAAATATGGGGTAAGTAAGTCTAATAGTTATTGATTCAGGAATATTATGTTATTAGTAACTACATATATGAAAATTGAAATTAGGGTCTAAATGTGACAGTTATCCTTTAAGCTTAAAAAGCTGACGTATTTTATTAATGCCCCCATTGTTTGCATTCTTTTATGACCTCTGCCCGGAAATTTCTAAATGCTATTTCTTGAAAAATAACGTGTCATGTCATAATGCATGCACCAGCCTAAAATGGTTCCAAATGCATAACAATGGTCTGCTTCTGTATTATGACCACCATATACTCCAATAGGTTACACCAGCATTTCCTAAAACGTAAGGTTAAAGCCACACAGAGTGGCATCGTTGCCGTTGAAAACTGCAACAGCATGCATCAGTTGCAGCTTTTAATTTAATTGTAAAGAGACTTAATAATTTTGCATGAAAACAGCTGTTCCACCCACAAAGCAGCACATCTGTAACACATTTACCTGTCCAGGCTCCAGTGGTGGGATCCTGAGCATCAGCACGTGCAGGAAGAGACACACTATTGACCTACACCCCCTGGTGACGTTACAGCATCCTTAGTAACAGGATGCAATGTTCTGTTTTGCCTTGCAGGGGGTGTGTGCTAGGTGAGATTAGCAGTGGACTGATTAGCTCCGCTGCTCTATTACTGTGTCTAGTGTGTCTGACTAATGGAGCATCGAGTCAATGGACCTATCAGGTTCAGATCCAGGGACTCGGTGCTCTATTTAAATCTCTTCTTGGCCATATACCAGTGATAGTCTTTGACTCACTAGCTATGTTCCTGGTTCATGCTCCTATGCTTATTTAAATTGCTCATGCTTCTGACCCCAGCTTGTCTTCTGACCACTCCCTGTCTCTCGTTTGGTACTTCATAGCCCGTCTGGTTCTGACCCGTTTTTATACGACTCTGGTATTGTGTTTTTCTGTCTTTGTTTGTTAGTCTGTCTCTGCAAATGGCGATGGGACCATCGAGCAGTTGTGGTCTAGAGATATAGGGCTTGTATTGTAAGTAGGTCGGGTAAGCAGGCTAGGTTCTAGCCTTAGGTATCACTGTCCTTGTCTGTCCCTATCTACAGTAGTAACAGCAGTTACAAATGGCTATCCGATTTTGAAGGTGAGACAACTGTACTAAGGGAAAATCATATGGCCACTTAACAATCTAATTAAAAACTACGGAGGCAGCATGCCACTGCAGTTTTTGGCTACATCAGTACCACCCCATGTTTATTTACCCCATAACATAACTTTAACACCTTAATGACAGGGCAATTTTGCACCTTCGTGTCCAGGCTTATTTTTGAAAATCTGACATGTATCATGGACATCAGGAGGACCTCTGAGGGCTGGATACCTCGGTGGCTGCAACATTATATACGTCATGTGACGAGTGCTGCCTCACCTTCATCAGGTATTGCTGGTTAAAACCAGCCCCCTCCTATGTTATGGTTACGTTTATCATTTTTCCACGCACATTTGATTTTGCTATATTGACCCCTGAGGAACCCTTTGGTAGGGAAACGCGTCGGGGTGTTCAGGTGTACTTAGGGATACGCAGGGCTTCAGGGATAGGCACATGGACGAAGACTCACCACCACAAGGTGTGTTCTTTGGGCTGAGGGATATATAAGGGATATGGTAGGGATACTACACCTGTCGCCTCATAGCCAATTCCTATCTACTGTTATTATTGACCTTCCCTCCCTGGTGTTATCCACACTTTTTGAATTTTGTGATTATTTTTTTTTTTGGGGGGAATCTCTGTCTATATATAGATATTATCAGATTTGCGTTATTATTTTTAATGAATACCAATAAAGTACATTGCTTTTAGAGTCTACCACCCATGGGATCCTATTAATACGTTAAATGTGGAGACCAATTATTATGATCTAATTGTTTTGGGTTAAGTTTCTGACATGTATCACTTTATGTGGTAATAACTTTGGAGCACTTTTACTTATCCAAGCCACTCTGAGATTTGTTTTCTCTTGACACATTGTACTTCATAACAGTCATAAATTTGAGTTAATATATTTCACCTTTATTTATGAAAAAATCCCAAATTTGCCAAAAATTTTGAAAACTTTGCATTTTCAAAATTTCTATTTCTTTGCTTTTAAAACAGAAAGTAATACTGTATCTCATAAAATATTTATCACTTAACATTCCCCATATGTCCACTTTATGTTGGCATCATTTTGTAAATGTCATTTTATTTTATTTTCCAAAACCCACTTTTTAAGGACTAGTTCAGGTCTGAAGGGACTTTGTGGGGTTTACATAGTAGAAACCACCCAAAAATAATCCAATTTTAGAAACTACACCTAGTGTTGATTGCAAATGTTCTAATCGCGAATAATCTAGATTTATTTTCATCATTACCCATGGTCCCTCACTGCTTCTTGCTTGTGGGCCAATGAGAAGGCTGCAATATCTTTGACTTTAGGAGTAATGTTGATCGCAAATTTTCGTATCGCAAATTTTTGTCGGAAGTTTTTATTGCTAATTTTTCAATTGCCGATTTTTGAAATCAAGAAAATAATGACTAGAGATCACGAAATCTCGAATTCGCGAATATGTGACGAATATTCGCCAAAATATTTACGAATTCGAATATTGCCCCTGCCAATCATCACTGACTACACCCCTCAAGTTACTCAAAACTGATTTTACAAACGTTGTTAACCATTTAGGTGGTCCACAAGAATTGGAGATGGAAAATGGAGATGGAATTTCGAAATTTCACCTTTTTTTGGCAGATTTTCCATTTTAATTAATTTTTTTCTTTAACACAGTGAGGGTTAGCAGCCAAACAAAACTCAATATTTATTACCCTGATTCTGAGGTGTACAGAAACACCCCGCATGTGGTGGTAAACTGCTGTATGTGCGCATGGCAGGGCTCAGAAGAAAAGTAGCGCTATATGGTTTTTGGAAGGCAGATTTTGCTGGACTGGTTTTTAGACACCATGTCCCATTTGAAGCCCCCCGGATGCATCCCATGGTAGAAACAATCAAAAAGTGACCCATTTCGGAAACTACGGGATAAGCTGACCATTTTATTGGTACTATTTTGGGGTACCTATGATTTCTAACCGCTCTATATTATGTTTTTTGTGAGACAAGGTAACCAAAGAATGAATGATTTGGCACAGTTTTTATTTTTTGTTTTTTACAAAGTTCATTATACAGGTTAGATCATGTGCTATTTTTATTGAGCAGGTTGTTACGAATACGATGATATCATACTTTGTTTGTTTGTTTCAGTTTTACTTAATAAAGCATTTTTTTTAATTATGTTTTTGTGTCTCCATTTTCTGAATGCCATATATTTTTTAATTTTCTGCCCATTGTCTTGTACAGGGGCTTGTTTTTTGCAGGAAGAGTTGATGTTTTTATTGGTACCATTTTTGAGTACATATGAATTTTTGATCATTCATTATTATACTTTTTGGGGCAAGATGACCAAAAAATTGGTAATTTTGGCTCAGTTTTTATTTAATTATTTCTACATATAATATTTTTATAGAGCAGGTCGTTACGGATGTGGCAATACCTAATTTGTATACTTTTTCTTATTTATGTAAGCTTTACACAATAATAGCATTTTTTGAACAAAAAAAAATAATGTTTTAGGCTTTTTTATTTTTTGGCTGATTGTCTTATAAAGGGTCTCATTTATTGCAGGATGAGGTGACGGTTTGATTAGTACTATTTTGAGGGGCATGCACCTTTTTTATCGCTTGGTGTTGCACTTTTTGTGATTGTAGGGGACAAAAAATGTATTGTTTTTTATTTTATATTTATTTTTTTACGGTCTTCACCTAAGGGGTTAGGTCATGTGATACTTTTATAGAGCTGGTTGTTACGGATGCGGCAATACCAAACATGTTTAGAGCATTTTCTTTTCTTCATTTTTACCCAATTATAAATATATTTATAAATTTAAATTATAAACTTTTTTTCATTTCTTTAACACTTTTTTTTTGCACGTTTTGACACAGACCCACTTGGTTCCTGAAGACCCAGTGGGTCTGATAGCTCTAAAATACACTGCAGAACACTGTATAGTGTACTGCAGTGTATTTTCATTCACAGTAAACCTGATCAGGACCCTGTCAGGCTTACATACCATGGCAAGCCTGGATGCCTATAAAAGGCGTCCAGGTGCCATGGTAACCATCCGGAAGCTGCCACAGCAGAGAAGCGGCCCAATGGGAGGGGGAAAGGAGGTAGCTCCCTTCCTCTGTTATGATCAATCGAGACGCTGCCACAGCAGCGAAGCGCACAACAGGGAAATGAGCTTCCTCCCTGTTAACCCCTTCCATACAGTAGTCAGTGGCATTGAAGGGGTTAAACATCCGACATCAGTGCCAGCACCGATGTCGGCCATTACAGTAGATTGTCAGCTGTATGTTACAGATGACATTCTACTAAGCTCGGCCATCCTGAATAATTGTGGGGGCAGGGAGGGGTGGGGGGGGGGGTCGGTCCCCTCATTATTACCTGGTCCTGCTCGGCCATCCTGAAGAGGGGGTGATCGGGGCACAGTGAATGAAAACAGCAGCGCTGCCCCAATCTCCTCAACACTCACTGATGAGATCTGAGCTGCGCTGCTAAACACTATGAATCGCAGCGATCCAAAGGCAGAGACCGCTGTGATTGGTCCCCTGCTGGGTGCTGGACAGCTCAGCTGTCTGTAGCACCCATTTAGATGCTGGTGTCACCTTGTGGTGACACTTTGATCTCTTGACGTACTATGCACATCATGATGCGGTAACTAACACCACATCATGATGTACACAGTACTAGTGATGAGAGGCAGTGGCAATATTCGAATTTGCGATATTTCGCGAATATGTGGTAGAATATTTGTCATGTATTTGCAAATATTCGTATTCGAGATTATTCTCTTGATTGCAAAAAATCGTCAATGTAATATGTGCGTTAATCGAGTAAGGGCAGATTATAGGCAACTTTCCTATTGGGTTGGCTTGCTAAAATTTACAAATATGTAGAATATAGTGTGATATATATTCTTAAAAACGAATATTTGTCTTTTTTTTCATCTGAACCCATTACATTTACTAATAATGGGTTTAAATAAAAAAAAAAAAGACGAATATTTGTTTTTAAGAATAGATATTACACTATATTCTACATATTCGCAAATTCTAGCAAGCCAACACAATCTGAAAAGTTGCATATAACCCGTCCTTACTCGATTAACTGCATATTACATTGCCGATTTCTCGCATAAGATGAAATAAATTAAATAATGAAGAATATTCCAATTCACTAGAGACTACGATATTGCAGACTTCTCACACTGGCCCACAAGCAAGAAGCAGGCAGGTAATGGGTTTAGATAAAAAAATTAGATGAATATTTGTTTTTATGAATAACACTATATTCTAAATATCACGAATTCTCGAAGTGCTGATATTCGCAATAAAAATTTGCAATGCGAATATTCGCGCTCAACACTACACAGTATGTCATTAGTCACTAAGGGGTGACAGAAAATGTATAATACAGTAATATATATATATATATATATATATATATATTTAATGTAATAGAAGTCCCAAGAAGCGGCACTCGTGGGAAGTTGGTGGCGTAAAAGCCTGGACGGAACTACACATAGACATAAAAAGACATCTTAAAAAGTCCCAAAATAGTGTCTTGTGAAAGTTAAAAACGTTAATTGTGACTTGATGACGTCATGGATGGAGGCGGGGACAACCGCTGGTGTAGAAACAATGTGAACGCTAGTAATGGCGATATATACAAGTGGAGCGGCGTATCGTAATCATGAATGCGCATGTCTGCTGACGGAGAATCACATGAAACATCACGTGACTTGCCTGCAAACCGTCGTTAGTCACGCTAAGGTAAAAGAGGTGTGTCTGGAAGGTCCTTGAGCCCTCGGATGAAAAGGGAGGGATGTGCTCCAACACAGAAGCACTATCCCGCAGCATAGGTGGAACCAAGAGACTCCTACTCCGGGTGTTAACCAAGTGTGGTGTCAACCTTGTCCGCAATCGTCCTCTGCAGGCTACGGACTTCTCGAGTCGTAGGAACAAAAACTTAATTGTGTTGTCGCGCATATATCGTTACAAAAGCCAGCTCTGAGGTAGTAGATGGAAAGTAGTTCGCAGCAGGGATGTGTCTCATCCAACCATGTTGTCTAAAAATAAAATAAAAATAAAAAATGCATACATTAAAAACCTTCTAGGTGGCAGCATACACAGAGATCGTGAGTTCCAGACCATTTGGGCAGTTACTTAAGCATAAAGCCAAGGTTTATATTCAACATTAAGACCTTTGGGTTTCAAAATTGTAACTTAAAAATTCATTCGGACTCTCGTTTTTTTAACATCTTAGTGTGATTCCCCCCCAAACGTGGTGCAGGGACGTGATCAATAATCATGAACTTTAAATCGCTCTCTGCATTACCAACACTGTGAAGTGGTGAGAGACTGGTAGATCCTTCCTTTGTTTATGGATAGAGTAACGGTGCAGATTCATTCTGGTTTTCAATTTGCAAGTAGTTTCACCCACGTACAATAGTTTGCATGGGCACCATAGAATATATACAATAAAGGTGGAATCACAAGTTAAGAAAATATTTCAACTTGTGGACATCATTGTTGTTCGGATTAGTAAATTCACTCCCTTTTGACATGTATTTACAATTTACACAGTGAAGACATGGGAAGCTCCCTTTTCTCCTAGGGGCTAAAAAGGTTTGTTGAGAAGGTTTTGAGGAACCAATATCATTTCTAACAAGGCTATCTTTCAAATTTTGTACACGTCTGTAGGACATTCAGGGATTCCGTTTAAAGACCTCTATGTCCTTATGACCACTTACTGAGTATTGACCATGTTGGTTGATAATTTTTCTGATAAAGGGACTGATTTTACAGTGAGTGGAAATAAAAGGAACACGGTCATGAGTGGTTTTAAGGCAAGAAAAAATGATGTGTCTCTCCCCTTTTGGGAAGCACACGATAGTTGTTTGCATAGTACCCCCAGGGGATATTTTCTTTGTTGAAAAGAATTGGTAATATTCTGTGGGGTCTTGTCCAATGAATTGGGATTGCTGACTATTCTCTTAGCCCTGATGATATGTACATATATATATACAGTTGTGTTCAAAATTATTCAACCCCCACTGAAATTGAGTGTTTTGGCCAGTTTGACATTGATTTTGATCATTTCAGTCATCTTGTTTACAATTAAATCAAAGAGGCACTTGTAAGTCAGACAAATATAACATAACATTTATAATGAAATAGCCACAAATGTATTTTCTGTGCTAACATCATTATCAGTTTTATTCAACCCCCAAGTGACATTCAATCTTAGTACTTAGTACAACATCCTTTTCCAGTTATAACAGCTTTTAAACGTGAAGCATAGCTTGATACAAGTGTCTTGCAGCGATCTACAGGTATCTTCGCCCATTCTTCATGGGCAAAAGCCTCCAGTTCAGTCACATTCTTAGGCTTGCACGCTGCAACTGCTTTCTTTAAGTCCCACCAGAGGTTCTCCATTGGATTTAAGTCTGGTGACTGCGATGGCCACTTCAAAATGTTCCAGCCTTTAATCTGCAACCATGCTCTAGTGGACTTGGAGGTATGCTTGGGATCATTGTCCTGTTGAAAGGTCCAACGTCTCCCAAGCCTCATGCTTGCGACGGACTGCATCACATTTTCATCCAATATCTTCTGGTACTGAAGAGAATTCATGGTACCTTGCACACGCTGAAGCTTCCCTGTACCTGTAGAAGCAAAACAGCCCCAAAGCATGATTGACCCCCGCCATGCTTCACAGTAGGCAAGGTGTTCTTCCTCCTCCAAACATAGCGTTGATCCATGGGCCCAAACAGTTCTAATTTTGTTTCATCAGTCCACAGAACACTATCCCAAAACTTTTGTGGTTTGTCCACATGACTTTTGGCATACTGCAGTCGACTCTTCTTATTCTTTGGAGACAGGAAGTGGGTGCGCCTGGGAGTTCTGGCATGGAGGCCTTCATTAAGCAGTGTGCGCCTTATTGTCTGAGCTGAAACTTCAGTACCCGCATCTGACAAATATTTTTCAGTTCCTCAGCAGTCACACGGGGACTTTTCTCCACTTTGCGCTTCAGGTAGCACACAGCAGTCGAACTCAGCATCTTCTTTCTGCCACGACCAGGTAGCGTTTCAACAGTGCCCTTTGCCTTGAATTTGCGAATAATGCTTCCTATGGTGTCTCTTGGTATGTATAACATCTTTGCAATCTTCTTATAGCCATTGCCCTTCCTGTGAAGAGAAATCACCTCTTCTCTTGTCTTCCTGGACCGTTCTCTTGGCTTTACCATGTTTGTAAACACACCAGTAAATGTCTAGAAGGAGCTGAGTATCACAGTCATTTCAAATCTGCCTAATTGGTGCTTATTATGCTTGATTGCTGCTCTTTGACATCCACAGGTGTTTTCAATACCTGATCGAAAACACTTGAATGAACCTCTGTTCTTAAGAGTGGTAGTCTTTAAAGGGTTGAATAATTGTGTCAATGAAGAAATCACAAAAAAAAAAAACATTTAATACTGTATTACAAAAACAATTGATGTCATTTTAGTTGCATTTGGTTCTTTAAAAAGTCCTTGTAAGATTTCAATTACAAATGTACACTAAATTCCTAAAACCCTTTACATCAATGGGGGTTTAATCATTTTGAACACAACTGTATATATATATATATATATATATATATATATAACTCAACAAATTAGAGCAGCACTCCTTAGGTAAAGTGAACAAAATAGTGTTTATTCACACATGTTAACACAGCTGTGTTAACATGTGTGAATAAACACTATTTTGTTCACTTTACCTAGGAGTGCTGCGCTATTTGTTGAGTTGTAAAAGACCCCGTAACCAGGGGTGGACGCGTGCACCATTGGATCATTTACACTGGAGGAGTGCTGCCTGATTTTGGCTTTTATATATATATATATATATATATATATATATATATTCATGTATATTCAGTTTTTTGTCACAGTAAACTAAAACAAATCATAAAAACTCCATGCATTTTTACTTACATTGTCATGGTTTTGCTATTTGGTAAATGCGCATTCTGTTTTAATTCGTGAAACATGATGATTAAACATATTTAAACTTTAAAAATTACAACTGCAGTAAAAACATGTGTTTATTACAATGTGAATTTGTTGCGGGTTTTTACCCAACAATTGAAAATATACCCCCGGAAGAAATCAGATGATCATGATAGTGCCATACAGAGCCAAAGATTTCTTTCTGGTGCCATATTACCTATTTGTAGCATGTGTTTGAGGGGAAAAGAAAATTGTATAAATATGGATTTTATGGATGATTTTTTTTTTTTTACTTAAAGTTCACTTAAATACTGAATTTCATGGTCAGAAATGAGCTTATGATTATAAAGTTGCCTTGACAACCTTTGATGTTTGACTGTTGCCTATAATTTTCAGACTAAACTTTGATGGGTGGCTTGGAAAACACATTTATGATACATAAGATCAAGTTGTCCAGGCAAAATATAATATAGGGGAACTTACATTATTGAAAGATGTGACCCTTAGAATTCAAATTTCGGTTTAAATATTTTTAAACAGAGAATAGAGAAGTGATATACTTTTTAGAGGGGTTGTCTGCTTTTGTAATTTTGATGACCTAGGAAGAAGCCATCCTATTGAAGTGAATGGGCATGGAGCAGTTGTAATTACATCTGCTACAGTTGCAACGGCGAGCAGGTAAACAGTGAGGGGAACACAGTGCTCGTACAAGTGCTGCATTCTCTTCAAACAGCTGATTGGTGGGGGTGCCAGGTGATATTGATGACCTATACTGAGGAGAGGTCATAAATATTACAAAAATGTACAACCTGTTTAACACTAGATTTGCTTATGCAGTATGTGGTGTGATTTTTTTTTGCCAACATCACAAATTAATATAAAACCAGGAGCCACACCTATGTTTTGATTACTGTATAAAATCTGCATGTGTGACTTTAGTCTAAAAGAGATATTCTGGTTGTAACCAATTATAGACTAAACAAAAGCAAAGACAGGTGCACTCTGCGATACTGAAACCCTCACACTGATGTAAAATTGAGAGGTTAGTTCGACATATCCTACTAGGAGGACATGTCTTAAGCTCGGGCACCGCGTCAAGGTCTCTCAAGTAGCCCGAGGCCCTATCACTCACCTACCTGTGCCGTTTGGGCAATACCAGGGGCCAGTGGGCTAAATTACGGGAGGATAAGGCCTGACTAACAAACAGCTTCCCAGTAACCTCCAACATGTAGCCATGCCTGCAATGGGAGGTGGGAAGTGCCTGTGAGCCCCACCCGAGACTGGCTGATATGGCACAGGGCCTAAACAGGTGCACCTGAATGTAGCCTGTAGATGAAAAACAGGCATATTTAAATAGGAGTTTATACACCTCCAAACATAAGAATATACAAACCATTAGAAAACGTGATGTGGTGTTAAACAGGCAGGATTTTCTCAAACTCATATGCAGTTGTGCATGAATATAGGGGAGCATATCGTGCACTTATAGTCCGTTGCTGATGATGGCAATCAACAGCAAGAAAATGCATACAATGGAAGATGCCAGCAACGGACTACAAGTACCATAATAACCATTCTACATACGGTAACGATTATGTGGATGTGGAGAACAATCAAAAACTTAATAATAGCAAAGACAGGTGCACTCTGTGGTATTACTAAACCCTCACACTGATGGTAAAATTGAGAGGTTAGTTCGACATATCCTACTAGGAGGACATGTCTTAAGATTTTAATCCAGGAGAATGTGACATGAGATAAGGGGGGAAATAATTATAAGGACACAGCAGGATAGGGGATCATCATGATCATCATCATCATCATAGCCAGAAGAAGAAGAGGACTCACAAGGGGGACTCAACATCCAACATCCAAGATCCAGCACCCAAGAGAGAGGGGTCTATCAATATAAAAGTCATAGGAGCTCCTAGGAGCAGAAGTGTGATTCCTACTAGGACTTGGTAAGAGAGATAAACAATGATATTTCATTTTATTAAAACTAATCGGATAATGTGGGTGAAATCATATCATCTAGATTGGCGAATACATAAACACATTAATTAATTAATTGATCATCTCCATATTGAGATGTAGTCTTAGGATATTGTGAGGCTTCATTCTACCTGCAGAAGAATCAAGACTCATAAACTATCGAAGTATTAAATGATTGCATATATAAATATATTGATAGTAACATTCTTCGCCAAGCTAGGTGATAAATTCCCACTGGAAAGACTTGTTTCAAGTTGTTCCCACTTCTGTTGTTTGTCTTAATAGTCTTACCAAAATCATATATGTGAAAAAAATCCAGAATGGGACGGAAGGATACAGTTATCTTTTCTAAGTTATATCCTTGTATGGATTTGACCTTTCTTCTATCCTGAGGAGAGGTCATAAATATTACAAAAATGTGCAACCTGTTTAACACTAGATTTGCTTATGCAGTATGTGGTGTGATTTTTTTTTGCCAACATCACAAATTGATATAAAACCTAGAGCCACACCTAGGTTTTGATTTCTGTATAAAATCTGCATGTGTGACTTTAGTCTTAACCCCTTAAGGACCGGGGGTTTTGGGATTTTTGCGTTTTTGTTTTGCGCTCCCTGCCTTCCAAAAGCCATAACATTTTTATATTTCCGCTCACATAGCCATATGACGGCTTATTTTTTGCGGGACAAGTTGTACTTTTTAACACTACCATTTATTTTTGCATGTGATGTAGTGGGAAACGGGAAAAAAATTCCAAATGGGGTGAAATTGCAAAAAAAAAGCAATTTCACCACAGTTTTACGGGTTTTTAAATTACAACGTTCGATTTGCGATAAAACTGACTGGTTAATTTTATTCTTCAGGTCAGTACGAATCCGGCAATACCTAATATGTATAGTTTTTCTTGCGTTTTGATAGTGAAAAAAAAATTAAAAGTGGGAATTTTTTTATTTTATTTTTTGTCGCCATGTTTTGACCCCTATAACTTTTTTGTAATTATGCGTATGGAGCAGTGTAGGGGCTCATTTTTTGCGGGGCAATCTGAACTTTTAATTGATACCATTATGGGGTGCGTATGATGTTTTGATCACTTTTTATTCATTTTTTTAGGAAATGAAGCGTCCAAAAATGGCGAATTAGCCATTTGGGCACTTTCTTTCCGTTTTTATGTTTACCGTATGGTGAATATTTTTTAATATTATTATAGTATGGGCGTTTTCGCACATTGTGACACCCATTATGTGTAATTTTTTATTTTTTATTTATTTTATTTTCATTTTGGGGAAAGGGGGTGATTTGAATTTTTATATTTTTTTATTTAATTTTTATTTTTTAAACTTTTTTTTTTTTACCATTTTCTTATAGTTCCCATAGGGAACTATAAGATGCAATCATCAGATTGCTATTCTCATATATTCCAATGCAATAGCATTGGAATATATGAGAAAATCGCTATATTTCTATGGAGCCTATTACAGTCATAGGCTCCATAGGAATACAATAGTAGTACCCTAGGTTTCATTCACAGAAACCTAGGGTACTACATGCATGCTCCGGCTCCCCCTTGTGGCCATCAGGGAGCCGAGCAAACCAGTGAAACTTTCGGTTTTGCGTGATCAGATGCCGTGGTCAGGATTGACCACGGCATCTGAGGGGTTAAATGTCCGCGATCGGCATCGCTGCCGGTCGCGGACATGAGCTGCGGGTGTCAGCTTGATGAATCAAGCTTTTACCCGCAGCTCGGGCGCCCGCTGCGTGCGGGAGCGGGCGCCATCTTTAAAGTGCGGACGAAGGGCGTACATGTACGCCCTTCGTCCTTAAGAGGTTAAAGAGATATTCTGGTTTTAACCAATTATCCCCAATCCACAGGATAGGAGATCACTCAGATCAGTTGGGGTCTGACAGTTTGGAACCCCAATGATCATGAAAATGGGGATCCCCATAATGAATGAAAAGGCAGGTCAAGCATGCATGCTGCCTCCCTATTCATCTCTATGCTACTTCTGGCTGGGACTGGCCCACAGGGGTACAGATGGATCCCCCAGTGGGGCCCTAAGCTAGGTGGGCCCCTAGTCTCCCACCCTCTGCACAAGTGGCACATAAAACAGTAGACTTACTGCACTACATACATACAATAAATGTACAGCACCTCAACCAGCCTATGTTCATAAAAAATACGTGATAGATTATTAAAGAAACTGTCCTGTTCATTAATATAGAAATGATCAGATAACTGAGATGACTCATAGGTATAGAGAAAAGCTAGTCAGTATCCTCTTTTCCCCAGGCCCACCTTCTTAAAGTTACTGCAGGTACCTCCATATTCACTTATCTGGTAGCGTCTTACTGCTGTGTGAGCAGGTAATATTTGAATGTATCCGTACGGTGGGCCCCCAAAATGCATTTTACTGGTGGGCCCTAGGCACCTCAGTCTGACACTGTAACCAAGTACTGTACAAACTTTTTCCAACTGTGCACAGGATATCATCAAGCATATGCTGCTAGCATGTCTAACCATAGTAAATATCTAGTTGTCAAGCTTATGAGGTAGAAAGGCACTAACAATTTAGAAACAACAGCAGTCTAAAGCTGTGCATAGCTGGCATTACACAGGAAGCATCTGTAATGATATTTATGGGCGTATACATTATCATATCTGCTGATTTTAGAAACCATGTCAGCGCAGCAAAACAGAATATTAGCATGCCAAGGCACTGGTAAAGTGGTCTCATATGGCAGCAACCTTTTAACATTTGCTTAATATATATCATGTGCTGAAAACAAAATGCTGTTGTCTACTTTTTGAGTGACATTGAAAAGGTAAGGGAAATAGAGCTATACAGTCATCCATAAATAATTACATGTACTCTATTCAACAATAAGTGTCTCAGTCAGACCACATTTAAATGTCTGTAAAATTATGAATATGGAACACTACAGAAGATTTTATCAGCATCAAATATGGTGAATAGAGATGAGCGAATCGAAGCTGACGAAGTGGAATTCGTTTAGAATTTCAGGAAAAAATTGATTTGCAATGAATGCGAATTTCCTCACGCTTTATGGTAATGAATCGTAATTTTCCTAAAATGGCGGCTACACATGTGAGGACTGAGGGCATGTGGCAAGGAACTCTGGGAAGGCGGGATCACCTAGATTGACATTCCGGCATGCAGCCAATCAACAGCCACCCCTGTGATGTCCCAGCCCTATAAATATGGCGGCTATCTTACAGTCAGACATTTTCCAGTGCTGAGAATGCAGGGACAGACATGTGAAGGTGCTAGGGACAGCAAGTAAAAAAAACGATTGTGGGAAAAAAAAGCCAGGAAAAAATATTTATAGGTGCAGGGAAAGGATAGGGAGGAATTATTTCACAGCATCTTAGTGCAGGGAGAGATGTCAGAAGGCGCTAGGGACATTGATAGGAAAGTGATTTACAAGTGTAGGGAAAGATTATTTGGGGATCCAAATTAGACAGCTCTGTCATTCCAGCTTTTTGTTATGTTGAAAAGCCTTTAGTGGCTAATATCTTATTTTAGTCAGTACTACAAGAAATATATATTTCTGTTTAAAGCGTATAGGGGTGTATTTTAGTACATCAAGAAAAATATATACGCACTGCACTGTTGCAGTTATTTCTGGTGAAAGAGTATAGGGGTGTATTTCAGTGCAACAATAAAAATATATATGCACTGCACTGCTGCAGTTATTTCTGGTGAAAGCGTATAGGGGCATATTTCAGTACAACAAGAAAAATATATAAAATATCTATTTTTGCAGATGACACTAAACTGTGTAAAGTAATTAACACGGAAGAGGACAGTTTTCTGCTACAGAGGGATCTGGATAGATTGGAGGCTTGGGAAGAGAAATGGCAGATGAGGTTTAACACTGAAAAATGTAAGGTTATGCACATGGGAAGGAATAATGCAAGTCACCCGTACACATTAAATGGTAAAACACTCGGTAACACTGACATGGAAAAGGATCTAGGAATTTTAATAAACAGCAAATTAAGCTGCAAAAACCAGTGTCAGGCAGCTACTGCCAAGGCCAATAAGATAATGGGTTGCATCAAAAGGGGCAGAAATGCCCGTGATGAGAACATAGTCCTACCACTTTACAAATCACTAGTCAGCCCACACATGGAGTACTGTGTACAGTTCTGGGCTCCTGTGAACAAGGCAGACATAACAGAGCTGGAGAGGGTTCAGAGGAGGGCAACTAAAGTAATAACTGGAATGGGGCAACTACCAGTACCCTGAAAGGTTATCAAAATTAAGGTTATTCACTTTAGAAAAAAGACGACTGAGGGGAGATCTAATAACTATGTATAAATATATCATGGCTCAGTACAGAGATCTCTCCCATCATCTATTTATCCCCAGGACTGTGACTGTGACGAGGGGACATCCTCTGCGTCTGGAGGAAAGAAGGTTTGTACACAAACATAGAAAAGGATTCTTCATGGTAAGAGCAGTGAGACTATGGAACTCTCTGCCTGAGGAGGTGGTGATGGTGAGTACAATAAAGATATTCAAGAGGGGCCTGGATGTATTTCTGGAGTGTAATAGTATTACAAGCTATAGCTACTAGAGAGGGGTCGTTGATCCAGGGAGTTATTCTGATTGCCTGATTGGAGTCGGGAAGGAATTTTTTTCCCCTTAAGTGGGGAAAATTGGCTTCTGCCTCACAGTTTTTTTTTTCCTTCCTCTGGATCAACTTGTAGGAAACAGGCCGAACTGGACGGACAAATGTCTTTTTTCGGTCTTATATACTATGTTACTATATACGCCCTGCACTGTTACAGTTATTTCTGATGAAAGCATATAGGGGTGTTTTTCAGTGCAACAAGAAAAATATATATGCACTGCACTGTTGCAGTTATTTCTGGTGAAAGCGTATAGGGGTGTATTTCAGTGCAACAAGATAAATATATTCTCTGGTCACTTCAGTTATTTCAGGTGAAAGCATATAGGAGAGTAGAGATGGCCCGAACTATCCGCCGGCGAACAGTTCCCGGCGAACATAACTTGTTCGCGTTCGCCGCGGCGGACGAAGACATGCGATGTTCGGTCCTCCACCTATACATCATCATTGAGCAAACTTTGACCCTGTACCTCACAGTCAGCAGACACGTTCCAGCCAATCAGCAGCATACCCTCCCTCCCAGACCCTCCCATCTCCTGAACAGCATCCATTTTAGATTCATTCGGAAGCTGCAGTCTTAGTGAGACGAGGGGCAGTGTAGCTGCTGCTGATTTAATTGGGAAATCGATAGCTAGGCTAGTATATTCAGTGTCCACTCCAGTCCTGAAAGACTCATCTGATCTCTGCTGTAAGGACAGCATCCTGACAGCACCCCAAAAAGCCCTTTTTAGGGCTGCTACACTAGTCTGCTTTTTTTTCTCTCTCTCCATATATATATATTGCAGTTGCCTGGCCTGCCCGTGTGTGAGGAGCTGCAGGCCCACAGACTGTAGTGTGCCCCCTGCCTGTGCCCACCACTCATACCGTGTGGCACAGGACTTTGCATCAAAAAAAGGCATTTCATTTTTACACTTTAGTGTAATTTCAGTTGCTTGCCTGCTAGTGTGTGTAAGGCCGACTTCCACTGACTGTAGTGTGCCCACTGCCAGTGCCCACCACTCATACCGTGTGGCACAGGACTTTGCATCAAAAAAAGGCATTTAATTTTTACAGTTTAGTGTAATTTTAGTTGCTTGCCTGCTAGTGTGTGTCAGGCCGACTTCCACTAACTATAGTATGCCCAATGCCAATGCCCACCACTCATACCGGGTGGCTCAGGACTTTGCATCAAATAAAGACATTTAATTTTTACACTTTAGTGTAAATTCAGTTGCTTGCCTGCTGCCAGTGTGTGTCAGGCTGACATCTACAGACTGTAGTGTGCCCACTGCCAGTGCCCACCACTCATACCGGGTGGCACAGTAGCTTGCCGATAAATAAAGCATTTCATTTTTACGCTTTAGTCTAAAATTAGTTGCTTGACTGCTGCCAGTGTGTGTCAGGCCGACTTCCACAGACTGTAGTGTGCCCACTGCCAGTGCCCACCACTCATACCGGGTGGCACAGTAGCTTGCCGATAAATAAGGCATTTCATTTTTACACTTCAGTCTAAATTTCAGTTGCTTGCCTGCTGCCAGTGTGTGTCAGGCCGACTTCCACAGACTGTAGTGTGCCCACTGCCAGTGCCCACCACTCATACCGGGTGGCACAGTAGCTTGCCGATAAATAAGGCATTTAATTTTTACACTTTAGTCTAAATTCAGTTGCTTGTCTACTGCCAGTGTGTGTCAGGCCGACTTCCACAGACTGTAGTGTGTCCACTGCAAGTGCCCACCACTCATACCGGGTGGAACAGTAGCTTGCCGATAAATAAGGCATTTAATTTTTACACTTTAGTCTAATTTCAGTTGCTTGCCTGCTGCCAGTGTGTGTCAGGCCGACTTCCACAGACTGTAGTGTGCCCACTGCCAGTGCCCACCACTCATACCGGGTGGCACAGTAGCTTGCCGATAAATAAGGCATTTAATTTTTACACTTTAGTCTAATTTCAGTTGCTTGCCTGCTGCCAGTGTTTGTCAGGCCGACTTCCACAGACTATAGTGTGCCCACTGCCAGTACCCACCACTCATACCGGGTGGCACAGTAGCTTTCCGATAAATAAGGCATTTAATTTTTACACTTTAGTCTAAATTGAGTTGCTTGCCTGCTGCCAGTGTGTGTCAGGCTAACTTCCACAGACTGTAGTGTGCCCACTGCAAGTGCCCACCACTCATACCGGGTGGAACAGTAGCTTGCCGATAAATACGGCATTTCATTTTTACACTTTAGTCTAATTTCAGTTGCTTGCCTGCTGCCAGTGTTTGTCAGGCCGACTTCCACAGACCTTAGTGTGCCCACTGCCAGTGCCCACCACTCATACCGGGTGGCACAGTAGCTTGCCGATAAATAAGGCATTTAATTTTTACACTTTAGTCTAATTTCAGTTGCTTGCCTGCTGCCAGTGTTTGTCAGGCCGACTTCCACAGACTATAGTGTGCCCACTGCCAGTACCCACCACTCATACCGGGTGGCACAGTAGCTTTCCGATAAATAAGGCATTTAATTTTTACACTTTAGTCTAAATTGAGTTGCTTGCCTGCTGCCAGTGTGTGTCAGGCTAACTTCCACAGACTGTAGTGTGCCCACTGCCAGTGCCCACCACTCATATCGGGTGGCACAGTAGCTTGCCAATAAATAAGGCATTTAATTTTTGCATTTTAGTCTAAAGTCAGTTGCTTTCCGGCTGCTAGTGTGTGTCAGGCCGACTTCCACAGACTGTAGTGTGCCCACTGCCAGAACCCACCACTCATACCGGGTGGCACAGTAGCTTGCCGATATACGGCATTTAATTTTTACACTTTAGTCTAAATTCAGTTGCTTGTCTGCTGCCAGTGTGTGTCAGGCCGACTTCCACAGACTTTAATGTGCTCACTGCCAGTGCTCACCACTCATAACGGGTGGCACAGTAACTTGTCGATAAATACGGCATTTAATTTTTACACTTTAGTCTAAATTCAGCTGCTTGCCTGCTGCCAGTGTGTGTCAGGCCGACTTCCACAGACTGTAGTGTGCCCACTGCCAGTACCCACCACTCATACCGGGTGGCACAGTAGCTTGCCGATAAATAAGGCATTTAATTTTTACACTTTAGTCTAATTTCAGTTGCTTGCCTGCAGCCAGTGTGTGTCAGGCCGACTTCCACAGATTGTAGTGTGCCCACTGCCAGTGCCCACCACTCATACCGGGTGGCACAGTAGCTTGCCGATAAATAAGGCATTTCATTTTACACTTTAGTCTAAATTCAGTTGCTTGCCTGCTGCCAGTGTATGTCAGGCCGACTTCCACAGAACTGCAGGTGCCCACTGCCAGTGCCCACCACTCATCGGGTGGCACAGTAACTTGCCGATAAATAAGGCATTTCCTTTTACACTTTAGTCTAAATTCAGTTGCTTGCTCTGCTGTCAGTGTGTGTCAGGCGACTTCCACAGACTGCAGTGTGCCCACTGCCAGTGCCCACCACTCATACCGGGTGGCACAGTAGCTTGCCGATAAATAAGGCATTTAATTTTTGCACTTTGGTCTAAGTCAGCGCTTTCCGGTGCTAGTGGCGTCAGGACTGACTTCAAGCTGCTTGCCCACTGCCAGTACTTACCACTCATACCGTAGACAGTGTGCCGACTGCCAGTAACTTTCCCACTTAGTACTGAAGGCATTGCATTGTTTGCCGCTAGTGCGTGCATTTCATTTCTTACACTTTAGCCGATGCCTGCTGTCATGCCCGACTATGCCGGGTGGCAGCAGCACTTGTCAGCAGATTGCATTTGCCTTACTGCCAGCTCACTCACTACCGGCTGGCCAGTAGCTGTCAGGCTGACTACGGCATAGACTGTTGCCCTCTGAGTAAACTCAGCCGCTTGCACTGTTGCCAGTGTTTGTCGACGACTTCAAGATCTACAGTGTGCCTTCAGTCTAATTTCCTGCTGCCTGCAGTGGAAGTCAGGCCGAACTTGCCAGAGTACTGTAATGTGCCCACTGCCAGAGTCCACCACTCATAGCCTGGTGGCCAGTAGCTTGCCTGCGAGAGCGAAACACATGCATGTTCGGTCCGCCCTTACATCTCATTGAGCTAACTTTGACCTGTACCTCGCGTCAGCAGACACATTCCAGCCAATCAGCAGCATACCCTCCCTCCCAGACCCTCCATCTCCTGAACAGCATCCATTGGACATTCAGGCTGCAGTCTTAGTGAGAGGAGGGACAGTGTAGCTGCTGATTTAATGGGAAATCGATAGCTAGGCTAGTATTCAGTGTCACTCCAGTCCTGAAAGACTCATCTGATCTCTGCTGTAAGGACAGCGCCTGACAGCACAGAAGCCCTTTTAGGGTGCTACACTAGCCAGCTTTTTCCCATCCACTCATACCGGGTGGCACAGTAGCTTGCCGATAAATACGGCATTTCATTTTAC
The DNA here is from genome assembly GCA_033119425.1 of Bufotes viridis. NCBI lineage: Eukaryota > Metazoa > Chordata > Amphibia > Anura > Bufonidae > Bufotes > Bufotes viridis. Next base: position 108,240,937 of record CM065591.1, read on the forward strand.
ACTTTAGTCTAAATTCAGTTGCTTGCCTGCTGCCAGTGTGTGTCAGGCCGACTTCCACAGACTGTAGTGTGCCCACTGCCAGTGCCCACCACTCATACCGGGTGGCACAGTACTTTGTCGATCAAATAAGGCATTTAATTTTTACACTTTAGTCTAATTTCAGTTGCTTGCCTGCTGCCAGTGTGTGTCAGGCCGACTTCCACAGACTGTAGTGTGCCCACCGCCAGTGCCCACCACTCATACCGGGTGGCACAGTAACTTGCCGATAAATAAGGCATTTCATTTTTACACTTTAGTCTAAATTCAGTTGCTTGTCTGCTGCCAGTGTGTGTCAGGCCGACTTCCAGAGACTTTAATGATGCCCACTGCCAGTGCCCACCACTCATACCAGGTGGCACAGTAGCTTGCCGATAAATAAGGCATTTAATTTTTATACTTTAGTCTAAATTCAGTTGCTTGCCTGCTGCCAGTGTATGTCAGGCCGACTTCCACAGACTGTAGTGTGCCCACTGCCAGTGCCCACCACTCATACCGGGTGGCACAGTACCTTGCCGATAAATAAGGCATTTCATTTTTTCACTTTAGTCTAATTTCAGTTGCTTGCCTGCTGCCAGTGTGTGTCAGGCCGACTTCCACAGACTGTAGTGTGCCCACTGCCAGTGCCCACCACTCATACCGGGTGGCACAGTAGCTTGCCGATAAATAAGGCATTTCATTTTTACACTTTAGTCTAAATTCAGTTGCTTGCCTGCTGCCAGTGTATGTCAGGCCGACTTCCACAGACTGTAGTGTGCCCACTGCCAGTGCCCACCACTCATACCGGGTGGCACAGTACCTTGCCGATAAATAAGGCATTTCATTTTTTTACTTTAGTCTAATTTCAGTTGCTTGCCTGCTGCTAGTGTTTGTCAGGCCGACTTCCACAGACTGTAGTGTGCCCACTGCCAGTACCCACCACTCATACTGGGTGGCACAGTAGCTTGCCGTTAAATAAGGCATTTAATTTTTACACTTTAGTCTAATTTCAGTTGCTTGCCTGCAGCCAGTGTGTCAGGCCGACTTCCACAGACTGTAGTGTGCCCACTGCCAGTGCCCACCACTCATACTGGGTGGCACAGTAGCTTGCCGATAAATAAGGCTACCATGCTCCCGCCCGCCGCCACCACCACCACTACCACAACAGCCACCACAGTCGCTTCACTTGATCCGCCAGAGGAGTTATTTTCACATCAGTTGGATGCAATTAGTCATGCACAACCATTATTGCCAGATGATGTAGATTACAGGGATATGTCTCAGTCAGGCAGGATTACACACATGGACGTACAGTGTGATGATGATGATGTTGTACCTGCTGCTGCTTCTTTTGCAGAGGTGTCAGATACAAGTGAAGCGGTTGATGATGACGATGTGTCCACGGATGCCACGTGGGTGCCTGCTCGAAGAGAAGAAGAGGTGGAAAGTTCAGAAGGGGAGACAGTGAGAAGGAGGAGACGAGTTGGAAGCAGGGGGAGGTCGTCGCAAGGAGTTAGTGGCACAGTCAGACAGCTTGTATCGGCACCTGGGGTCAGCCAGACAGCACACCATTCAACGCATGCTGTTGCCACCACCAGAATGCCGTCATTGCAAAGCCAAGCAGTGTGGCATTTTTTTTTGTGTGTCTGCCTCTGATAACAGCAATGCCATTTGCAACCTGTGCCAAAAGAAACTGAGTTGTGGGAAGTCCAACACCCACCTCGGTACAACTGCTTTGCGAAGGCACATGATCTCACATCACAAACGCCTATGGGATCAACACATGAGTACAAGCAGCACACAAACTCAAAGCCACCATGCTCCTCCTGGTTTAGCATCTTCAGCCACGTCAACCACTGCTGTCCTCCCTGCCCCCTCTCAACCAACCACCACTCCACCTCTCACCTTCAGCAGTTCCTGTTCATCTGCACACAGTCAGGTGTCTGTTAAGGAAATGTTTGAGCGTAAGAAGCCAATGTCACAGAGTCACCCCTTGCCCGGCGACTGACACCTGGCTTGACGGAACTCTGAGCCCGCCAGCTTTTATCATACCAGCTGGTGGAGTCTGAGGCCTTCAAAAATTTGTCGCTATTGGGGACACCACAGTGGAAGGTACCCGGACGAATTTTTTTCAAAAAGGCAATCCCAAACCTCTACTATGTTATTGAAAAGGAAGTCATGGCATCTCTGGCATACAGTGTTGGGGCAAGGGTCCATCTGACCACTGATACCTGGTCTGCAAAGCACGGTCAGGGCAGGTATATCACGTACACTGCGCATTGGGTCAACCTGCTGACAGCTGACAAGCATGGAATGCGTGGCTCATGCAGCGGAGTTGGTGACACCGCCACGACTTGCAGGCAGGCCTACTGCCACCTCCTCTACTCCTATTCCATCCTCTTCGATATCCTCCTTGGCTGAGTCCTCTTCTGCTGGGGCTTCTGGCTGCACATCAACTGAATCCCCCAGCTCCCAGGGCCTATTCCACATCCCGGATACGACAGTGTCACGGTGTCTTGGGGTTGACTTGCCTGAAAGCAGAGAGCCACACAGGACCAGCACGCCCTGAACGCACAGGTGCTGACCCCGCACCAACTGGAGATCGGCAAAGTGGTGTGTGACAATGGAACAAATTTGTAGTCGGCATTGAATTTGGGCAAGTTGTCACATGTGCCGTGCATGGCATATGTGTTGAATCTCATCGTACAACGCTTTTTGTCTAAGTACCCAGGCTTACAGGATGTCCTCAAGCAGGCCAGGAAGGTGTGTGGCCATTTCAGGTGTTCTTACATGGCCATGGCGCACTTTTCCGATATTCAGCGGCGAAACAACATGCCAGTGAGGCGCTTGATTTACGACAGCCCGACACGTTGGAATTCAACACTCCTAATGTTTGACCGCCTGCTCCAACAAGAAAAAGCCATCAACGAGTATTTGTATGACCGGGGTGCTAGGACAGCCTCTGCAGAGCTTGGAATTTTTTTGCCACGTTACTGGACGCTCATGCGTCCTTTTGAGGAGGTGACAAACCTAGTCAATCGCACCGAAGGCACCATCAGCGACCTCATGCCATTTTTTTTCTTCGTAGAGCGTGCCCTGCGAAGAGTGCTGGATCCGGCTGTAGATGAACGTGAAGAGGAAGAGTTGTGGTCACCATCACCACCAGAAACAGCCTTGTCATCATCGCTTGCCGGACCTGGAATAGGAGTATGAGGAAGAGGAGTCAGAGGAGGAATATGGCTTTGAGGCGGAGGAAGACCAACCACAGCAGGCACCCCAGGGTGCTCGTTGTTGTCAACTATCTGGGACCCATGGTGTTGTACGTGGCTGGGGGGAAGAACAGACAGTCAATGACATCAGTGAGGATGAGGAACGGGAAATAAGTAGCTCTGCATCCAACCTTGTGCAAACGGGGTCTTTCATGCTGTCATGTCTGTTGAGGGACCCTCGTATAAAAAGGATGAAGGAGAACGACCTGTACTGGGTGACCACGCTACTAGACCCCCGGTATAAGCAGAAAGTGGCAGAAATGTTACCAAATTACCGAAAGTCGGAAAGGATGCAGCAGTTCAAAACCAAACTAAAAAATATGCTTTACACAGCTTATAAGGGGGATGTCACAGCACAACGGGAATCTAACTGGGGAAGAGGTGAATGTAATCCTCCTCCTACCACGTTGGCAAGGACTGGACGATTTACAGATGTGTTGTTGATGGAGGACATGCGGAGCTTTTTCAGTCATACACATCGCCACAGACCTTCGGGATCCAGCCTTAGAGAACGACTCGACCGACAGGTAGCAGACTACCTCGCCTTAACAGCAGATATTGACACTCTGAGGAGCGATGAACCCCTTAACTACTGGGTGTGCAGGCTTGACCTGTCGCCTGAGCTATCCCAGTTTGCGATAGAACTTCTGGCCTGCCCTGCTTCAAGTGTCCTGTCAGAAAGGACCTTCAGTGCAGCAGGAGGCATTGTCACTGACAAGAGAAGTCGCCTCGGTCAAAAAAGTGTTGATTACCTCACCTTCATAAAGATGAATGAGGCATGGATCCCTAAGGGATTGACAGTGGGGGATACACATACGATTGACTAACAAAAGGCCTGATGACATGCCTTGGCCTGAAAATGGTCCCAACGCTGCTGTATTTAATGTCTGCATACAACAGCGGCTGCAACAATGCCATTATTTTTCAGGCATGTGTACATGCCTAATTTTTATGTTTTATGGTGCAGCACTGTGGCTGCAAAAACAAAACAAAAAAAAAAAGGCACATACAAGTGTCAATTCCCCTTCGTGATCGTTACCTTGTTGTGGTGAAGGGGCTTGCGTATCACAATGAAGCAATCATCACCCCAGATGATAAGGCCGTTGCTTCATTATGGTCAGACCAAAAGCGATCGGACGGCTGGATAATATTTCATAGAAAAAACATTAATTTACCGCTTTTTTAAAGTTGTATGGGTTTTAATACATAAAATAAAAAATCATAATAAAGTCTCTTAATAGTTTATTAGAAATAATGCAGACAATTTAAAAAATCCCCATCGATTCCAATACAAAGCAAGTACAGAGCTCAGAACTAAATTATTTCATGATGTCGTAATGGTTCGTTAATTCGACAATGGTTAATCAATTTGACACACGTCCCCGGATAGGGTACGTAACAGTGATTAAACTGATAGGAATAGTTCTAGTTAAGACACCACTCATATAGGGTGTCACAGCACATTGCTCTGTGCACGCACAGTGCCCCAATTTGGGAGTAAGAGGACCGACCAAGCTGCTTTTTCCATCTCCCGGTTCAGTTTGGTGTATGAGAGTTTGGTCTGTCACTGTGAAGGCAGTCGAAGGTACCCGGCCTAAATTTTTTTTCACAAAAGGCAATCCCTGATATGGGACGTAACAGGGATTAAACTGATAGGAATAGTACTAGTTAAGACACCACTCATATCGGGTGTGACAGTAAATTACACTGCGCAGACACAGTGACCGTGGATTAAAACAAAGGGGAGAGAGACAGCGTTTTTTTAACCATCTCCCCGTTCAAAAAATCAGTTCAATAAATGGACCCCAGATTGGGGACGTTAGAGGGATTAAACTGATGAGAATAGTACTACAGAAAATACCACTCATATCGGGTGTGACAGTAAATTGCACGGCACAGACGCAGTGACCGTGGATTAAAACAAAGGGGAGAGAGACAGCGTTTTTTTAACCATCTCCCCGTTCAAAAAATCAATTCAATAAATGGACCCCAGATTGGGGACGTTAGAGGGATTAAACTGATGAGAATAGTACTACAGAAAATACCACTCATATCGGGTTTGACAGTAAATTGCACGGCGCAGACGCAGTGACCGTGGATTAAAACCGTGGAGGGAGCCAGCGTTTTTTTAACCATCTCCCCGTTCGAAAAATCTATTCAATAAATGGACCCGAGATTGGGGACGTTAGCAGGGATTAAACTGATGAGAATAATACTACAGAAAATACCACTCATATCGGGTGTAATAGTATATTGCACGGCGCAGATGCAGTGACTGTGGATTAAAACAAAGGGGAGGGAGCCAGCGTTTTTTTAACCATCTCCCCGTTCGAAAAATCAATTCAATTCACCTTTCGGGGACCCTTGGTGTTGTACGTGGCTGGGTGGAGGAAGAAACCTTCAATGACATCACCGGGACATGGCTAGCTTGGTATCCAACCTTGTGCAAATGGGGAGTTTGCGGTTGTGCAAATGGACTGTTTGCGGTTGTTTGCGGTGCATTAAAGGTCTGTCAATGTCTGTGAAGCGGGCGTAACCCTTACACTACCTGATCAATACAACATCATACCTGATTGTATACACACACTGGATGTTTTAAAGCATGTTATTCCAAACAATTTAGTATTGTTAGTTGATTTATGCCCTTTATGGATTATGCCCTTTATGGATTTAAACCCGACTCTACGTCCACTATGTAATTTACCATGGGAGTTTTTTTTTTGTTTGTTTGTTTTTTTAGGGGTTTTAATAAAATTTTATTGAAACTCAAAAAGTTTACATAACATGGAGAGAGAGTGAATCAATGTAGAAGGTACGCAGATCCTGAACTTGTTTACAGAATGTTTTACAGCATGCTTGCAAAGTCATATACAATTTGAAAAGACATATCAACATATCAGAGATAGTAGTTGAAGGGAATTACTTTTTTAATAGAGTAGAATACTATACTCCATCTCCAAAGACCTGTATAGCAAGTCTAAAACAGTAAAAACCCAATCAAAACCGGGTAGGGAAAGATAAGGAGAGCATGAGGAGGAAAGGTGTGGGGAGGGGGATTGGTCTACTGTAAATACTTTTTCAATTCCCTTCTACAAGGGAGTCAGTCGCTGGTTAGTGCATTATGCAAAGAGCGATATTGTCGCCAAGGGGACCATGTAGACTGAAAGGTAGCATGGGACTTCGACTCCCAACTCGGAATTTTTTCCATCCGGTATATACTATCGCATTTGGATAACCAATGTGAGATCGAGGGGACAACCTCAGATTTCCAGTTGTACGAAATCAACACTCTGGCCGCAATTAAAAGAGTGTTAATCAGTGACTTGGTGTGTTTATTACCTATTAAGTCGGAATTTAGGCCCAAAAGACATAGTTTGGCATTTGGGTTAACTGAAATCTTACATACGGATGACAACGCAGAGCATATTGCACTCCAAAACTGCAAAATTTTTGGACAGTCCCACCAAATGTGGAGAAAAGTGCCCACTTTGTATTTTTATCTTCAACAACGCAGGTCAGCTTCTGGGTGGAAGTGGAGACGTTCGAGAGTGTAATACCATCTGGTCATCATTTTGTACACATTTTCCTGTAGCCTCACACACTTAGAGGCTTTCGGGGATGAGGTTAGTAGAGCTACCTCATCTCTAGGAGAAAATTGGCAGCTTAGATCCTTTTCCCACTTTTCCAGTAAGGTATATTTTTGAGGACATTTTAGGGAGGTTAATATAGCATACAATTTCGCAATTTTTTTCTTAGGTTCAGCTACCGATAAAGCTAGGGATTCAAATGGAGAATGTGAGGTTGAAGGTCCAAAGTTTCTCTTTTTCAAGATGCTTCTGATGTGTTGTAGATGCAAAAAAGAGAGACTTTGCAGCCGAGAGTGTGAAAGCCAGTCATCCCGTGGAAGACCGGTTTGGGGATCAATTAAATCTGCCAAGGGAAGGGAGAGAAGGGTACTATCTTTTGGGAGAGAGTCTCGAAAAATACGAGTGGATGACCACAGAATGTCTCTTACTTGGTAAATTGGGGATAGCGACGTGGAGGGAAGAAGTTGCCGTGCTAGGCAAGAATGCCAGAAAGATATTGTCGCTGTAGTCATGGTGCCTAAAGAGGGGAGTTATTTCGTGCTGTGCGGTAGTCGTTGGAAGAGGAGCACTCTGATGGGGAACCCCACTATACCATTTTCTATTTGTATGTCTAGTCGCTCTGGGGGCGAGCGCAACCACTCAAGGCAGCGTTGGGCCTGAATCGCCTTGTAATACAATGATAAGTCGGGCATTCCCACACCACCCTTGCTACTATGTTGGATTAATAGATGATAGGGGAGTCTTGGTCTACGTTTGTTCCAGAGGAAAGAGTTAAACAGTTTCTTAATTGAGGTAAAGAAGGATTTAGGGAGGGGAATAGGTAAAGTTTGCAAGTAGTACAGAAGTTTTGGTAATAACACTGATTTAATTAATGTTCTCCTGCCAAACCAGGAGGTAAAGTGCACATCCCAAGAATCAATGGTAACCTGAAGGGTCGTGGGTAAGGTTTTAAAATTTTCTTGATATAAATCTAGTAGGTCTGCAGTGATATTAACCCCTAAAAATTTAATCGATGAGGTAGACCATGTGTAGGGGGTCCTGAGTTGAAGGTCTGCCTGACGTTGTTTACTAAGAGTGACGTTCAGCACTTGTGACTTAGCCGGATTTATCAGGAAATTAGACAACTCCCCAAATCTGTCAAACAGGGAACGGATCGCCGAGAAGGCCTCTTCAGGATTGGATATGATCACTAATAAGTCGCCCGCAAAGGCTGCCAGCTGATGAGGTACCCCTGAACAGTCAAGCCTTTATGTTCTCATCCTGCCGAATTGCCTGAAAAAGGCATTCTACCGTCAGGATGAACAAAAGAGGCGACAGGGGGCACCCCTGCCTGGTGCCGTTGCTTATTTTAAAAGACGGGGAGAGAGTGCCGTTGACCCAAACTTGAGCAGTGGGATTGGCATACATAGACATAATGGCTTTGACATATTGTAGGGGAATACCAAATTTAAGCAGGGCTCTTTGTATAAATACCCAATCAACACGGTCAAAAGCCTTCTCGGCGTCCGTCCCCAGCAAGATCAGAGGGATATCACGTCGTTTTGCATAATGGATGATGTTCACCAACCTCGTCGTGTTCATCCTGCCTTCTCGACCAGCCACGAAACCCACCTGTTCCGCATTTATAAGCTGAGGCATAAGTTTTTGCAGCCTATTAGCTAGGAGTTTTGCAAATATTTTTAAATCTGCATTTAGCAATGAGATGGGTCTGTAGCTGGCACAAGAGGCAGGATCTTTTCCCTCTTTGGGGAGAATAGTGATCATCGCGGAGAGCATATGAGGGGGTAAGGTATTGGACAGCAAAGCAGAATTACAAACTTTCAGTAGTCTGGGCAGTAGGAGATCCTGAAAAGTCCTATAATAAGAGGTAGGAAAGCCATCAGGGCCTGGGCTTTTGTGGGGAGGCATGTTCTTGAGAGTGTCCGTCAACTCTTGGAGGGTGAATGGTTTAATAAGATTTTGAGCTTGATCAATACTAAGAGAGGGTAGGCGTAACTCGGATAACCAGCTATCTATTGCCTCTGATCTTTTGTGGGTCTGTGAGAGATCTTCCTCGGCTCTGAGGTTATATAGGGAGTGATAGAATTCACTAAACCTGGCTGCTATTTTTTCAGTGGCCATTAATGACTTAGAGGAAGCATCTTTTATGGAATGGATGTAGGAGCGAGTTTTCCGTTTACGCAAGTTTGCCATCATGAACTTAGTGGCTTTATCTCCGTGTGCATAATGTTTATATCGTGCCGAAAGGTATAGTTTAGCAGTACGGGAATTTAGAATATTTTTCAATTCTGAGCGAAGGCGAGAAAGTCGGTCATGCACACTTTGTGTGAAGTGTTTTTTGTGAAGGGATTCCAAAGATTGTATATCCTTCTGTAGGGAAAGAATTGTGGATTCTCTCTGCTTCTTTAGGTGGGAGCATAAAGAGATAATGTGACCCCGGACAACCACCTTATGAGCCTCCCAGATTGTGCCACTTTGTACCTTGTCTTGCTCATTAATGGAAAAATACTCTGAAATACATTTGTGTATATCCTTGACAGTGTCTTGATGACTCAGGATTGTACTATCAAGTCTCCAAGAATATTGAGGCCTAGGGAGGAATGAGAATTTGATATCCAAAAACACTGGGGCATGATCGGATAGTAAAATACTACCAATGGTAGCATTAGTATATACAGATAACAAACTTGGGGGAACAAATAAGTAGTCCAACCTCTTGTAAGACTTTTGGGCCCCAGAGTAAAAAGTAAAGTCTTTTACTGAGGGGTTCAATGTTCTCCAGGCGTCCACAAGTCCCACTGAAGCCAAACAAGATCTAATTCTCCTCAACACACCAAACGTCATAGAGGATGTATTTATTGTAGGATCTAACGCCACATTAGTGTCCCCCCCCCCAGGATGGTAATCCCTTCAGCAAATTCCTGAAAGGAGGAGATAGTACAGCATAGCCAATCTGCCTGACCCGCATTGGGTGCATAGATCGAGCCCAATGTGATAGTTTGCGTACCTATGGAACCTTTTATGAATATAAAACGACCATCTTCATCGGCTAGAGTAGATCTGACCACCATTGGTGTGTTCCTATGTATGGCTATGGAGACACCTCTAGAGGGGCCACTCCGGGAGGGAACATGGAACCACTGATTGAATGTCGTTGTAGACAAGTTAGGGACATGGCCCCTCCTAAAATGCCTCTCCTGCAAGAATGCAAAGTTCACCTTCTGTTTTTTAAGGGCCATACATATTTGAAAACGCTTGGCAGGGAGATTTATACCCTTGACATTAAAAGAGCAGACCCTGATATCAGCCATATTAACCTATGTAAGCCCTAACCACGCAATGAGTGACCAAAATGAGGGATTCAGCGATCGAGAAGAAGAGGGGGGGAGGAAAGACAGAGGGAAAAATAGGGAAAAACAATTGAACAACAAAAAGCCAATCACGATGATTGTGTATGGTAGGCTTGAAATGCAACATATCGGAAAATAATACCAATTTTTTACGGCTTAGAGCATTGATGAAAAGGCCAAAGGGGTGAAGCCATTTATAGGAAATGTTCAGATCCCTGAGCTTCGCCAGGAGTGGCTTTAGGGTTCTGCGCTTTTGCAGGGTGATTGGTGAAAGGTCTTGGAAGAGAAGTATTTCCACATCAGCAAACGCGATGGTTTTCCTGCTTCTTGCAGCTTGGAGGATGTGCTCCTTTGTTTGAAAATGAAGCAAACGGCATATAACGTCCCTTGGAGGGTCTCCCTGCTTGGGGGGAGGTCTTAATGCACGATGGACCCGGTCCATAGTTAAATCGAGGCCGTGGTCTGGCTCTAGCAGCATGTTACACAGTTCGATTATAGTGCCCCTCAGCTCCTCTGTTGTAACGGTTTCCGGCAAACCCTTAAATCGCAGGTTGTTTCTCCTGCCTCGATTATCCTGGTCCTCTGCCAGGTTATATAGCTGGTTTATGTGGGCCTATGTCTTGTCTAGGCAGCTGGCTACAGCTAAAGAGTGACCATTTAACTTCTCCTGCCGGGACTCAAGCTCATCGACCCGGTCGGCAACTTGCCTAATATCGCGCCTGATGTCCGTGAGGTCTTTCTTGAGCGGGGCCAAAGCTTCCGCTATGAGTTCTTTCATAAACCGCCTCGATACCGGGAGGTCTTCTTCTCTTCTCCCGCGATCTGGTTTGCTCTTCCCCTCTGACTCGGCCGAGCCTTCCGAGGGTGCGGCTGTGTCCTGCCGTGGCGCCATCTTGGGCCTGAGCTTCCCAGGGGTGATCAGTTGCTTGCGGACAAATATGTCCATTTCCCCTCTGGTAGCGCCGGGTGTAGGGGCTCCGGCCACTTCCTTGGAACGATCCCTCGATGTTTTCCCCTTTTTAGGCTCGATATTCACGCTGATTCTGCTCTTTTATCGACGGTCGTCTGCAGAGCTCACAGACGCATGTCCTGCTCGCTCCGCTCCCAGGCTCCGCCGCTTACCATGGGAGTTTTGCCATGGATCCCCCTCCGGCATGCCACAGTCCAGGTGTTAGTCCCCTTGAAACAACTTATTCCATCACTATTGGGGCCAGAAAGAGTCCCTGTGGTTTTTAAAATTTGCCTGCCTATTGAAGTCTATGGCGGTTTGCCCGGTTCACCGGTTCGCGAACATTTGAGGAAGTTCGCGTTCGCTGTTCATGAAAGGAAAATTTTATGTTCGCGACATCACTATAGGAGAGTATTACAGTGAAAAAGGAAAATATATACTCAGTGCACTGTTGCAGCTATTCTGTTGAAAGCGTATAGGGGTGTATTACAGTAAAAAAGAAAATATATTGTGAGGGGTTCATTCTTTTTCGGGGCTATTCTCACAATTATCTTCACTCACAACAATCGGATTGCAGGTCCAAACGTGAGGCTTATTTTCCAAACAACAAAACATAAATTAAACAAAACAAACTCCTGCCCATCTAGGCACTGGCTAATACAAAAACACAAGCCCTGACTCACCTAGATCGAGCGCTGTCCACATGTGGAACATAAATGCAGCTTTCTCCAGCCATACAGTCCAGGTGATCCTTCAACACCTTTTGGGGGATTGTGGCCCAGTAGTCCTCCCGACTCTGGCCTCGTGACCCTTGTTCCTATGTGTCACGGCGTCCCCCAACGTCCCGGCTAGCACCTAGCCCCATGGCCCCTCAGCCAGCCTGGCTGAGACCACTTGTACAGAGCCTACAGCAGGACTCTGTTGCACAAAGACTCTCTCCTCTGACTGACAGTCTGGGCTGGGCTCTTATCCCAGACTGATTGAGGCATCTGGTGCTGCCTCAGACCGGAAAATTGATGGGAAAGACACTCCTGCCAAAAATCTCCCCTAGCAGCTATGAGGCCTGTCACTGCCTCACATACCGCCCCCTCATTTGTTCAAGCCCGTAGGAGTGAACACTAGCATCAAATCCAGATGCTTGTGAGCAGGCATCGACCTGGCCTACAATCTTCCTCTTATTCTGCCAGACCCAGGACAACAGTGTTTGGTTGGTCATAAACACTGACTTATTACCCAGTAGAAACTGCCTAAGGGACTTCTGTGTCCAACTAATGGCCACATACTCTCTTTCTACTTTTTTCCGGGTGACGATAACTCGTCCTCTTTGAGTCTTCATTTTATCAAAAGATCGCGTCTCTCTTTTTCCTTTACTTCCTCAGTTTTGATCTTGTCTTCTGGAACTCTTTTCAGAATATGTTTTTATGTGAACGACAGACTCTCCGTTTGACTTCGTTGGCTCTTGCAGATGCTCAGGCCTTCTCAAAGCAGAGCCAGATCTTGACTTGCATCTTCTATTTGCGGTTCAAGATCCTGACCTTATTCTTTTAGCACTGGATCTTGTCCTTGAATAGTGTCTCTTTTCAGATGATCTGGATTTTGATCTCCGTCTCTGACCAAATGAGCTGGATCGTGACCTTCGTCTTTGTACGATGGAGCTAGAATATGATCTCTGCCTAGATTTCAAATTAGCTTGTTTCTTTGGCACTTTAGTCAAGAACTTGGACCTTGATTTTTCTCTTGCTAATGATTTTGATTTTGATCGTGATTTTTCTCTTGCTTTTGACAGATTTTCACCAGCCAATTGATGAAATATTGTCATATTGTTTACACAGTTGCTCCCAGTCATGGTCGTGTTCAGACACTTTCTCCTTGGCTTTGCGGAGCTCCTTCAGCAGAGCATACTTGCCCCCACTCGCTTCTTTTTCAGCAGTGGTTCTCACAAATTGGGCCTCAGTTTCAGGGTCTTCTGCTTCTTCAGTGGCTCTCCCCACTTCGGCATACTCTTCTTCAGCCTTATCTTTGGTCTCTTTGGAGTCTCCACTCAATTTATTAGCCGTCTCTTCCCTCAAGGACATGGCATCATATACTTGCATTCCTAGCTCCCCCTCTTCTTTCTCACAGAGTTTGGATACACGGGGGACACCGAGGTCTTCACCAGACTCGTCGTCTTCTGGCATTCCCTCCAGAGGGTAACCCAGGATGTTGTTTTCCTTTTTGGCAGGCTCTAGGAGAGCCATCTCACATTAGTAGACAACATCTGCATGCTGGTCGTCTGTCTCTTCGTATTTCCTCCCCAGCAGACCGCTGGCTTTCTGGAAGGCATTGACAGCAGAGGGGACATTCTTCATGTCCTCATCCTGGCTACTCCCTGCCATCAGTCTCTTGACTTCTGCCTTCCCTTCAGCTTCATCAACTTATTCAGAAGAAACTTCTTCCACCTTCTCTGCCTTGGCCATTACCGCAGTGCCACCATCTCCAGACCCATTATTAACGGCTCTGACTTCTTGGCATCTTTCAGAGGATTCTTCTCTACAGGGTGCTCATTTTCCTTTGATTGAGCCTACCTGTCATCTCGAGAAGCTCTGGCCTCTAACTCTTCAGGCTTAGTCTTCTCCAACTTATTCTTCCCAACGTCGTTCTTTGAGCTCATGAGATCCTCTGCTCTGAGTGGCTTTTTCAGCCTCTCAAACTACTCTGACTCCTCAAGCACTTCTTTAAGGTCTCTAACCAAGGAGAGGGTCTTGGTCTCCTTCTCCTGAGCATCAGCCTCCACTCGGTCATGTTCTTCAGCATATCGATCTTTGACTTCATCGCAAGTGACATTAGACACCCCCAGCCAAGAGTTACTGGGTTTGTCAGACACAACCCTTAGTTGGCATGGCACAGGAGCAGGCCCTGTGTCCTCAACCTGCCTCTGTCCTTTTCTGTTCCCTCAGCCAGAGATGTATTGCATGCTGTGGACTCAGCTCCTCTATACAGTGAGGAAAAGCTACTAGAAGACAGTCAGCAGCTACTAAACAGCCAAGATGTGGAGGAGACATCCGCCGCTTCCTCCATTAGTCGGGCAAGTAATGAAGAGGAGAATGGCGTGGGAGCTGGTGATGCGAGTGGCTAGGCTCCTGACCCAGAGATGGTTGAGGAGGACATCAGTGACCTGCAAACAGTACTCGATGATGATGGTCCTGGCTGATGACACTTGGGAGCTGGGTGATGAAGGGGCTAATTTTTTATATTTTTTTCTTCATATAATAATCAAAGATGAGCAAATTTTTTTAAAATTCGATTCGCCCGGTTTGCCGAATTTTCCAGAAAAATTTGCTCGATCTGAATTTATTTGTGGCGAATCTCATTAAAAATGGCTATTTCCGGGCTGCACAGAGCCTTTATAGGGGTGTAGAACACTGTGTCTGGCAGTAACACACATAGGGAGTGTGCTGTAGTATTGATATAATACTGTTAGTCAGTATGACATGCAGATGACATGCGTTGTTCTTAGATTCACTGCACACTTCACTTATTTGGGCAGTCACATGGCCAAAACTTACCAAATAACTCAGCCTTACAGGTCGATGTTAGCGTCAAGAAGAAACGCACTCCTTTTACACTGTCGTCAGCTAATTCCACATAGTTTTCTACAGAACCAGTTCTATTAAACGATTATACAAGTAGAGCCCCCCGACACAGTGGAGAGGGTGTCAGCAGTAAGTTTGTGTTGACGTCACTGATTAATTTGCCCTTGCTCTGATCCGTCAGAACAATAACCCACAAAAAATGGATCCTGTCTGTGGAGCATCCACTTTCACTCTGTCAGCATTTACTCAATAATCCATCAGTATTGTAATGCCAAATAAAACAGGAGTGGATCTAAAACAGAGGTGACACGTAAATGAAATATTTGCATGTCTTCTGTGTTTTCTACCCACTCCTGCTTTTGGCTACCAAATCATAAGCCAATTCTGATTGGACCATACAGGCCTTACAGCTGCTACACAGACAGGATCTGTTGTGCGTCTCATTTTCCTTCCATCTGCCATCAGTCATGAAGTGGGGAGGGTGGGAATCGAATGAGAAGTCCACAGAGTGGCCCTATGACATAGTGGTGAGGTGGAAGCAGCATGAGGAGACCACAAAGTGGCCCAATGACAGAGTCTGGAGGTGGCGGCAGCATCAGTATGCCACAGAGCGGCACAATTACAGAGTCTGGAGGTGGTGGCAGCAGCAGTAGCAGCCTCAGGAGAGGGCCACTGAGTGGTACAATGACAGAGTCTGGAGGTGGCAGCAGTATGAGGAGGCCACCGAGTGGCACAATGACAGAGTGTGGGGGTGGCAGCATCAGTACAGGACCACCGAGTGGCACAATAACAGAGGCTGGAGGTGGCAGCAGTATGAGGAGGCCACCGAGTGGCACAATGACAGAGTGTGGGGGTGGCAGCATCAGTACAGGACCACCGAGTGGCACAATAACAGAGGCTGGAGGTGGCAGCAGTATGAGGAGGCCACCGAGTGGCACAATGACAGAGTGTGGGGGTGGCAGCATCAGTACAGGACCACCGAGTGGCACAATAACAGAGTCTGGAGTTGGCAGCAGGAAGAGGAGGCCACCGAGTAGCACAATGACAGAGTCTGGAGGTGGCAGCAGCAGCAACATCAGGGGAGACCACAAAGTTACCTAGTCAAAAAGTGGGGAGGTGGGTGGCAATAGCAGTACCCGCTGACGAAGGTGGGTGAAAGAAGGAACACTTGACATCAGATGTGTGGCATCAGGTGGGTTGCAGCATCAGAGTAGTAGCTGAGGCAAGTAGCCAGAAGAAACTGGTCTCTTGTCAAGGTTTGGGTGAGGTGGCATGGATGATCTAATCAGATGCATCAGGCATTGGTGGGTGGACATCATGGATGATCCAGGCCTGATTCATCTTGACAAAGGTCAGTCTCCCCACATTTTGTATGGACAGTCGAGTTCTTCTTAACTATAGCCCCTGCCACACTAAACACCTGCTCTGATGCCACACTACTGGCCGGGCAGGACAGCTTTTCCTGGGCAAAATTGGCCAGTTGCGGCCAAAAATCCAGTTTGGCTCACCAGTAGTCCAGCAGATCTTCCATGTGTGGTGGCAGAGTGCTGTCCAAGTATGCCACCACCTGCTGGTTCAGGTCCTGCTACAGGTCTACCTGCTGCCGCTGGTGAGTAGTTTCTTCACTATGCGGGTGGAGAAAGCTGCTCATCAGCGACTGTAGACTTAGGCTGCTGCTGATGGAGCTGGTACTGCTCCTGCCACCCCTCCCCTCCCCAGCAGCCATGGCAGTGGAATGTGAGAGCAGAGGGCCCCCGGTCAGACCTGCGAGAGGATGGACGATGGCGCAGATAGGTAGCAGCCAACTGACTACATAGGATGTATCTGTAGTAATTCTACCGGTCCAAAATTAGGCCTTTTTACACCCACTGAGAGGAGGCCCTAATTTTGGACCGGTAGAATGGTGACAATTTGGCTATCACTACGCAAGCAAGTGAGCATGCATCGGGCCATTTGTGCAAGTGACTCGGAGAGACTCACTGCCTCCATCTCCACTGCATCATGCTACGGTGTGTGTGGGTCCTCTGTTTCGTCTAACATTTTTAGGATGTCTTGCAAATGGGTGGAAGACTTTAGGAACCGCTTGACAACCAGATTGAACATGTGTGCCATGCAGGGCGCATGTCTAAGCCTTCCTTGAAGCAGCGCCGACACCATGTTCTTCCCGTTGTCGGTCACAATGGTTCTGATTTTCAGTTGTCATGGAGAAAGTCAGGATTCGATTTCTTGATGAATTACACGGAGCAGTTCCTCCCCTGTGTGACTCTGTTCGCCAAGGCAACCCAGATGCAGAACAGCATGACACCGCCGTGCCCTGCACATGAGGTATGCTGGAGGGGCACTGTGACTTGTCCCTGCAGTGGAGACTGAGGAGACGGTGGAGCATAAGGAGGCAGAGGTGGACATTGTCGCAGGACCAAAGGCATGACAAAGTGGAGGCGGAAGCAGCGTGACCTGGCCAAGTTCCTGGTGGCAGGCTTGGTTTGTGCTGTATTTAAACAGAAGGGCGCACCATAGGTAAATACCATTTGAGATTACAAAATGTAAATACAGATACAAGGCCTTCCTTGTTAGGTTGTGCTGACAATAGGCACAACTCTAGTAAACGCTCATCACAGTTGAATCCCGAGCGGTAGCGGTTGATGGTTAGTCTGTAGCCACGGGTAGAGGGTCTTCTTATCGGAGATGCCTGGGGTCCCCAAGAAGATGCAAAGTTCCTGAAGAGAAATTTCCCACGGCGCAAAGGACCAGCCACAGTTCCAAATCTTGGTTCAGAGTTTTTATTGCAGCAGTACAGCGCATTTCAGGGAATCACTCCCCTTCATCAGGTAAAACGAGCTGCACATACCCAGGTATGTGCAGCTCATTTTACCTGATGAAGGGAGTATTCCCAAAATGCGCTGTACTGCTGTAATAAAATGTGCAGCTCATTTTACCTGATGAAGGGGAGTGATTCCCGAAACGTGTTGTACTGCTGCAATAAAAACTCTAAACAAAGATCTTCTGGAACTGTGGCTGGTTCTTTGAGCCGTGGAAACTTCTCTTCTGAAAGTTGCTCGTGGGGCTGTGCAGGAACCACATTCACCCAGTAGGCCATAAAGGACATGTATTGTTACTGACCGTAGTTACAGCTCCACAGGTCGGCACTGCTGCGCACTTTGGCAGACACCGACAGGTAGTGATGGACGAATATCGCAAAATTCGCATCGCGCCCATTAACTTTAATAGAAGTCGAACCTGAAAAACCTTCAGGTCATATTTGCAGCCACCAAATACAAACTATGTGTGCACAAATACTGTCTCACAACATGGACAGTGACATACCAGAGGGGGATCATTGGCAAAAATTCCCACAAAAAATATGTATTTTAATCAGGGGCCATTTGTATGCGTCTCAAAGGGAAACTCTGAAAAATATGCTCTGCTGGAGCCTAGACAAAATTTATTTACGTAAACGTAATTTTTTTCCACCATGGAACTAGTATGGTGAGCGAACGCCACTGTACCGCATCAGTCGGAGGCATCTGTTAACGCATTCATTTTTGGTATGCATTAAATGGATGGCAATAAATAGGATGTGAACCCATCCCTAGTGTCAGAATAAGCACCAGTACAGAGCAGAGTAGCGTGGTGGAGAGGGGAGAAAGAGCGCTACCTGGTCCTGGTGGTCAGGGATGAGAACTGTGTTTCCCAAGGATCATTTTTCTACTGGGAAAGACAGGGCACAGTATAAGGCTACGTTCACACGACGACATTTGTCGTGCGACATTTTGTCGCACTATTGTCACGCTACAATTTTTATAATGGGAGTCTATGGTGTCGCATTGCGACATGCAACATGCTGTCACTGCGACGCGACAGTCACAAAAATCCATTCAAGATGGACAAATGTTGCAGTGTAGTTGTGCCCTATTTGTCATGTGAACGTAGCCTATTATACTAAAATCTATATAATATAAAGATATTAGCCCTACCCCGGATAATAATACAATTATGTGGTTCGTTATTATATAAAAATACATCTATGTTAGGAGCATTTCTGACACAGATTGTAGCGCAAAGGTCCTTAGCACCACAATCTGCATATTTTTCCTGCTCATGCCAGGTCTAAAAAGGTGGCGTGGGCAGGGAAAGGGATAAAGTTATGGCTATCCAGTTATTGGATACCAACGCCATACATTTACCGGACAACACCTCTGTACAGTTACTGGATAACACCACCATACCATGACCGGATAAAAGTGTAATGAGAGGCAGAGGAGTGAGACAGGGGTGTGATTATGTGGCTAGTGATAAAAAATGTAACTGTTGGCCAGTACAGGCCCCAAAAATTAGCCAATATGCATTCACCTGACAGCAAAGAACTTTGGATTCTGTGGCTGGAGGTACATTAGGCGGTTACAGGATAAAAATGAAACTGTCGGCCAGTACAGGCCCCAAAAATTACCCAATATGCATTCACCTGTCAGCAAAGAACTTTGGATTCTGTGGCTGAAAGCACATTAGGCGGTCACAGGATAAAAATTTAACTGTCACCAGTACAGGCCACAAAAATGAGCCAATAGGCATTGACCTGACAGCAAAGAACTTTGGATTCTGTGGCAGGAGGTACATTAGGCGGTCACAGGATAAAAATGTAACTGTCGGCCACTACTGGACCCAAAAATTAGGCATTCACCTGACAGAAAAGACCTTTTATGCCGCTGTATATACATAAGGTAAGGGCCATTCTTTGTTCTGGGTGGTGGCAGATATGTCTGGGCTGGCATGAGGAAATTCAATTACACGTGGTTATCACAGGTGTTGAATTTCCCCTGAGATTTATGCCTCATTCATTTTTAGAAATGTGAGGTAGTCCACACTGTCGTGAGCTAAGCGGGTGCGCTTATTGGTCACGATCCCCCCCCTGCTGCGCTAAACGTCCTTTCGGACAGGACACTCGGCGAGGGGCAAGCCAAGAGTTCCATGGCAAATTGTGCCAGCTCTGGCCACAGGTTAAGCCTGCACACCCAGTAGTCAAGGGGTTCCTCACTTCTCAGAGCGTCCACATTGGCTATTAACCCGATGTAGTCGGACACCTGTCGGTCTAGGCGTTCCCTGAGGCTGGATCCGAAGGGCGACTGTGGATGGGTTGGCTGCAAGAATCATTTCATATCCGAAGTGACCAACACATCTTCAAACTGACCTCTTTTTGCAGGCGCGGTAGAATTTGTACCCGGTGGAAATTCCTCTGCCAGTGCCCACAACAGCAGAATGCAGCATCTCTCGCAGCAAGGCCTGGAAATGCTGCATTCTGACAGCCCTCTTTGATGCTGGTAACATGTTAGCCATTTTGTGTTTGTTGCGGGGTCTAAGTACGTTGCCACCCAGTACAGGTCCTTGACCTTTATGTTTTTGATACTGGAGCATGAAGACCTCCATTTGCACTAAATTGGAAGCGGTGGAGCGCCCTGGCTCTTGCTCATTGCCCAGGAGAATGCCGTCTTCGGTCTCCTCCCCCAGCCACGGACAACACCAGGGATCCCGGAAAAGTTTAAAGCCTGCTCTTCTTGCTCCTCCTCCTCCTCCTCCCAGCCACCATCCTCCTCTGAGTCCTCTTCAGACTCCTTCTGACTTGTCTCAGATGGAGTAGCCTCCCTGGGAATTCATTCAGCATTGTAACTTCCTCATCTTCCAGCTGCTGCTCATTTACGGCTTGATCAATGACACAACGCAATGCACACTCCAGAAAGAAGGCGTAAGGTACGATGTCACTGATGGCGCCCTGGCTGCGACTGACCAGTTTGGTGATCTCATCAAATGGCCGTAGAAGGCTCTATGCATAGGGCATGAGTAGCCACTGGTGCGGTGAAAAGAAACCAAGCTCCCCAGAACCTGTTCTGCCGCAGAGTTCGTACAGGTAGTCATTAACGGCATGTTTCTGCTGGAGCAGCCTCTCAAGCATATACAAGGTGGAGTTCCAGTGCGTCGGACAGTCACAAATCAGACGTCTGACGGGCAAGTGGTGTCGCAGCTGAACGTCAGCATGGCGAGCTATAGTCGTGTAAGATCTTCTAAAATGGCCAGAGATTTTCCTGGCCTGCCACAAGACGTCCTGGACCCCGGGGTATTTGGCAACAAATTGCTGCACAACTAAGTTCAGGACGTGTGCCATGCACGACACGTGTGTCATTTTACCCTGTTTCAGAGCGCTCAGCAGATTGGCACTGTTGTCGCACACTACTTTACCAATTGTCAAATTGAGCAGGGTTAGCCACTGATCGGCTCTGTGACCGCATAGCTGAAAGCAGTGCAGAACCGGTGTGGCTCTTGGCTTCCAGGCACAACAGCCGCAGCACAGCATAGCAACGTCTCACCTGAGATGTCGAATAGGTTCTGGGGAGCTTCGGTGGTGCAGCGGAAGAGGCGGTAGCAGTGGAAAAGGATGAGTCAGCTGAGGAGGAGATGGAGTTTGGAATAGGAGGAGGAGAAGAAGAGACATACCTGCATGCAATCTGTGGCGGTAACACCAAATCTAC
Source organism: Bufotes viridis (assembly GCA_033119425.1). NCBI lineage: Eukaryota > Metazoa > Chordata > Amphibia > Anura > Bufonidae > Bufotes > Bufotes viridis. The sequence continues at coordinate 108,262,197 of CM065591.1, forward strand.
ACGGGTGCCACGGGTTACATGCTTGAGGGCCATCAGAAGGTTCACCCAGTGGGTAGTAAAAGTTATGTACCTTCCCTGTTTGTCAGATGTATCTTGGCACTGACACTGTGTGCCAGAGATATATTAACTTGCCACTCAACGTGGCCATATAGCTCCAGGATGCCCTTCTGGCAGAAATATTTCCTTCTAGGGACCTTCCATTGTGGTGTGCCAATGGCCACAAATTTACTAAAGGCCTCCGAGTCCACCAATTTATATGGCAGTAGTTGACGGGCTAGCAGTTCCGACACGCCAGCGGTCAGCCGTTGGGCAAGATGATTATACGGCGTCATCATTTTTTTTACGTTCGAACATTTGGATCACGGAAGCCCGCCTTGTGCCAGATGAATGCGACGACAGCACGGTGGAAGGTGGAGTAGAGGACAAATGGGAGGAGAGAGAAGAAGGAGAAGAGGCAGGACGTGGAGCGCCGGGAGTGTGGCTTTGTGGGTTCTGATGGTGTTGCTCCCACTGGGCTCGGTGATAGGAGGCCAGGTGCCTTCTTAAGGCGGTGAAGTGCATATATATTTTTCTTTTTGTACTAAAATTGGCCAATAGATGCTCTCACCACAAATAACCGCAACGATGAAGTGCATATAAATTTTTCTTTCTGTACTGAAATAGTCCACAAAACACTTTCACCACAAATAACTGCAACAGTGAAGTGCGTATAATGTCTTTCTGTACTGAAATAGGCCACTAAACGCTTTCACCGCAAATAACTGCAACAATGAAGTGCGTATATATTTTTATTTCTGTACTGAAATAGGCCACTAAATGCTTTCCACCAAATATAACTGCAGAAGTGAAATGCATAGATATTTTTCTTTTTGTACTGAAACAGGCCACTAAATGCTTTCCTCACAAATAACTGAAACAGTCAAATGCTTATATATTTTTCTTTTTGTACTGAAATAGGCCACTAAACGCTTTCGCCACATATAACTGCAGAAGTGAAATGCGTATATATATTTTTTTCTATACTGAAATAGGCCACTTAACGCTTTCGCTACAAATAACTGCAGAAGTGAAATGCATATATATTTTTCTTTCTGTACTGAAATAGGCCACTAAACGTTTTCGCAACAAATAACTGAAACAGTCAAATGGGTATATATATTTTTTCTGTACTGAAATAGGCCACTAAACACTTTTACCACAAATAACTTAAACAATGAAATGCGTATATATTTTTATCTCTTTACTGAATTAGGCCACTAAATGCTTTTCATCACATATAACTGCAGAAGTGAAATGCGTATATATTTTTCTTTTGGTACTGAAATAGGCCACTAAACGGTTTCATCACAAATAACTGAAACAGTGAAGTGCTTATGTATATATTTTTTCCACTGAAATAGGCCAATAAAGGCTTTTCAACATAGCACTTGCACCACAATAACAAGAACAAATTTCTGGAATGACAGAGCTGTATAATGGCTATTTGGATCCCCAAATAATCTTTTTCTGCACTTGTAAATCGCTTTCTAGCACTGTCCCTAGCGCCTTCTGACTACTCTCTCTGCACTAAGATGGCATGAAATTATTCCTCCCTATCGTTTTTTAATTTTTTTTCCCCACAATGAGGTTTTTCCTATTGCTGTCCCTAGTGTCTTCTCTCGTCTGTCACTGCACTCAGAACGCTGGAAAATGTCTGAATCCAAGATGGCTGCTGTATTTATAGGGCTGTGACATCACAGGGCTGGCTGGCTCCTGATTGGCTACATGCATGGCATTATGGGTCATCCCGCCTTCCCAGATTTCCTTGCCCCATAGCTTCACACGTGTAGCCTCCATGTTAGGCGACATCTTAGGAAAAATTGCGATTCGTTACCACGAAACGCGGGGAATTTGCATTAGTTGCAAATCAATTTTTTTCTGAAATTCATAATAATTTCCACTTTATCAGTTTTGCTCATCTCTAATAATAATGTAATATTATAAAATCTGGTGTTTCCATGATAAATCTGCAGCGTGGGGGCTCTGTGTGGCTTCTACACACTTTCAAAATAATCCTTCAGCGCGGCGAATAGATAACGGATGACCGGGACGCTCCATGACCTTCCCAAGAGCTTCTGTCTGGAGCAGGGGTTTATTTCTGAGATGTCCGTATAGTGCGGGGGGAATTTGAAGACCCTTTCCATCCATGATGACTGGAAACTCATCCATATTTCTCGCAATAGGGATCACAGCACTCGCTCCCTTTCTGGCTAAATGGGTGCACGTTAGGGGTATTTCGTCCTGTGCTCCACCACACGGACTCTTCAGTATATAACAAAATGGCATGAACAGGCCTCTAGTAGCTACAGACAATGAGAAGACAAAGTTTCAAGATTGTTTGGAGCCCGGAAGAGTCGCGAAGTTCATCAAAATTCAAACCATAACTACCAGGCCCCTGTCTCTTTGTCAAGGAAAAAAATCCAGAGTTTCCAGTCTATAACAAAATTTAGACAGCACTCCAGTGTATTTTTTGATGCTTGGTGTGTTTTTATTTCAGCTGGACATATTACAGGCGACGTTTCGGGCTTAGTAATAAGCCCTTCATCAGGCTGATAAAATACAAAGTGATAGGACAATCTATAAATACGAAGGTATAATTTAAATACAAATACCACTATTTGAATACATCATGTGACTATATGTAAAGGCTTTACGCTAGTTGTATCTGTATTTAAACTACATATGACTCTTTTTCATGTGGCTATATGTAAAGGCTTTATGCTACGCCTTATGTATTCGCATAGTTGTATCTGTATGTAAACGACATATGATGTATTCACATAGTGGTATTTGTATTTAAATTATACCTTCGTATTTATGGATTGTCCTATTACTTTGTATTTTATCAGCCTGATGAAGGGCTAATTACTAAGCCCAAAACGCCGCCTGTAATATGTCTGGCTGAAATAAAAACTCACCAAGCATCAAAAAATACACTGGAGTGCTGTCTAAATTTTGTTATAGACTGGAAACTCTGACAAAGAGACAAGGGGCTGGTAGTTATGGTTTGAATTTTGATGAACTTCGCGACTCTTCCGGGCTCCAATCTTGAAGCTTTGTCTTCTCATTGTCTGTAGCTACTAGAGGCCTGTTCATGCCAAGTAAGTTTCCCCAGAAGTATATGGCTCGATGAGCAGCCTATACCGCACTTGCATCAATCTTGACAGGATTCATGCCCAGGTGGAGAGAAATTGTTTTTTGGAATGCTTTCTTCATTGCAACCACGTTCTCGAAACAAAAGACTGGCCAATTCTCTCCTGTCTTAGGCAACACTTTATTGGGTAATTGCGGAAAGTAAAAAAAACAGTTGCCCACTGCCCCCATAAAGGCCTTTCCAGTGCGGGTTAACCACAGATAAGCCATTACAAGGACTGCTGCCAATTATCAGATCAAATTGTCCCCATTCTTCAATCTGTCAAATTAAATTTAAAATTTTTAATTGAACCAAAACTTGATTTAAATTTTAAGAAACTAAACTTAAATTCGAAATAAGGTAAAAAAAATATAGGGGATCACCCCCCTGTTACTATAGATGTGGTGATCTTGTCCAGTTAACTCACCCTGTCAATGTGTTAAGTATATAGAATTATATTTGAGACAGGCACTGTCTTAAACTTTAATTTCCCGGACAATCAATTTGCCAAGCCTTTTGTCCCGGAGAACATGTATTATTAAATCGTGTTTTAAGTAAAACTTTATAAAGTTGAGAAGCTTTAATCTTCTGTCCCATATTCCCTATTAATGTATAGACGAAGCAGGGAGATCAAGAAAATGATTACACAGGTCATGGGGAAGGAGGGGTCAAACATGGAGGCAGAGGAGGACATGAAGCATCATATATTCGATACTTCAAACTTCAAACCTGTAACCAGGTCCCAGCCGACACCGAAGATCCAAAAAGGGGGGCGGCAGGAAGCAGCAGAGACCGAAACATCAGAAGGAGGGGACTGCCCCATCTGCGAGCGAGACAGCAAGCAGAAACATCCAAACAAGGCGGACAAACGCAGGGGATCTGCCGAGAGTCCAGTCCAGCAGAACACCCAATTGCCCAGAGGGCGGGGCATCCCGCAGTTCAGATACAGAGGCTAATGCCTTGCATAGTGCAGCGGGATAGAACAGTCAGAGGGAGAAGCGATGTAGCAAACCTACGTCATCAGGGGCTTCATCATTGGGAGAAGAGGGCGGCAGCTTGTCCATGAGGCAGTGGCGGAGCCAGCAATTCTTTAGCATGGCCGGGAGTCAGCAGAGTAGCAGCAGTGGGAGGTCGATAGCCAAATGTGCCCGGGGTAGACCACCCACTTCTCAGGAGCTTACCTGCCCAGGAAGTAGTGGTGCACGGGTTCACGGAGGCAGCAGCGGTAGCAGTCAGTAAGTGCAGACTGTTGGGGGTAAAATCACCTACTCTGCGGTGTGGCAGTTTTTTGTTAAGCAGCCGGAGGAGGTGAACATGGCCATATGTAGAATCTGTGGGCAGAAGGTGAAGTGTGGCCAGGGTGCCAATGTTGGCACCACGGCCCTGTGTCTACATATGCAGTGTCACCATAAAGTGGCCTGGAAGAACCGTGGCTTTGATGTAGTGGTCCAGCCTGCTGCAGCAACCGCTGCATCACCCAGTGGCATGATTTCAGATAGTCAAGGCTCCACCACCTCAGCCCAAGGGAGCTGTCCGTCCTTCATTTCTGCACTTCGTTTGCTTCACATACAGGATCCGTTTTTTGGGGACTATTGTTCTGACGGATCAGAGGAAGGGCAAAATAATCTGTGATGTCAACACAAACTTACTGCTGACGCCCTCTCCACTCTATCAGGGGGGCTCTACTTTTATTAGCGTTTAATAGAACAGGTTCTGTTTACATCTATGTGGAATCAGCTGACGACGGTGTAAAAGGAGTGCACTTCACTGCGCTAACATCGATCTGTAAGGTTAAGTTCATACTTGAGTTATTTGGTCAGTTTTGGCCCCGTGACTGCCCAAAAAATTGAAGTGTGCAGTGATTCTAAGAGCGACGCCTGTCATGTGCATGTCTTACTGACTCACAGTATCATTTCACTACCAGAGCAGACTCCCTATGTGTATTACTGCAAGGCACAGTATTCTACACCACTATAAAGGCTCTCTGCAGCCAGGAAATAGCCGTTTTTTAATGAAATTAGCCGCAAATAAATTCTGATCGAACCAAATTATTTCCAAGAAATTCGGCGAACCGGCAAATTGAATTTTTGAAAAATGTGCTTATCTCTAATGGGAATAACGCACCTAGTGGTGTGGCAATACAGTGATAATACACACTGTGATGTTACAGTACAGGGATAATGCACATAGTGATATCACAATAGTGGAATCATGTGCATCACAGGGTTAATGCAATCCTCCGGTTGAAGAAAACATTTACATTAACTGGGGAAGGAACAGAGAACTTACCTGGTTCCCTCTTTTTCATTTTATGAGTTGCAGATCTTCTAATTCTCAGGGTCCTTCTCTGCCATCCAAGATGGCTGCACCGCTTCTCAGACTTTGCATATGGTAGCCCAAGAAACTTTCTACTTGTCAAGCTCTGCTCTTGGATTGTCCAGAACTGGTCAACTGACCGGTGCAGGCCAATCTAAGAACAACAAGAATTTTTTGGACTTCCAAATGCACAGCATGCAAAAGACAGTCTGAGAAGCCATGCACCATCTTGGAGGGCAGCAGAAGAGCCAGAGAACAGACAGATCTGCAGCTGAGAAGATGAAAGGGAGGTCACCATGTAAGCATTCTGTCCTTTTCCCAGTTAATGTGAATTTATTTCTCTTGTACCAGAGGGTCGCTTCAATGTGCACAGTGATGACAGAGTACAGGAATAATCTACTTATAGGATATGAAGAATGCACACCATAATATCATAATTCTGGAAAGAATGGATAATGAACACAGCAGAGATAATCATGAGAATTGACATTTATGTCTAAGTGGGACTGGGCCCCTGATTTGTTGGGCCCTTAAGCAACAGTCAAAGGTAGTTCCAGCAATGTTTCAAAAGACACTTTCCCATTCTCATGTGTGAGTTCATTAGGTGTATGGTCATTTACAAATATATCATCAATGTAGCGTGTAAAGCAAATATTGTCAAGGACACAATGTTTATCTGTCCACGTGTCCACCAGTAGCACTTTTTTGATGTGTGGCTTGCTACAGTTACAGTACAGTACACAGTAGTTGGCTATTTTAACATCCTATTATATTATTGGTTCACAGGCGCTGTCTTTGCTATTTGATAGCAGCGATATCCCCGTATACCGTGTATATATCGGACAAATGTAGTTAAACTAACAATCAAATTACTTTAAGATATCGCGCTAAATTAACGAGATCTGACCCTGTTCACAATATAACATCTATCTCTTTCCAACATATGAGTTAGTCCAGCCTAGCTTGTGCGTCTATGTTGTATCTCTATGCTGTTGTATTCGACGCTGTCACTGTTACCTTCTTGCGGCGCTTTCTTAAGGGAAAAATCCTAATCGGGCGTTCCTTCTTTGGAGTGTGCTCCGGCCGGTACACAACTAGCTAGACGGCAATCTCAGTCAGGGATTCTCTCCTGACGAAGATTGCCAGTCCAGCAATCGAAACGCGTTGGATATTGAGTGGTTTTTGCCTCCACACTCACTCCGTACCGCTCTTAGTGACGTCACTCGCTCCGGTTGGAGCGCGAGCATAGAGGTAACTGTTGGAGTTGTGCTACCGGCCGGAGCACACTCCAAAGAAGGAACGCCCGATCATGATTTTTTCCCTTAAGAAAACGCCGCAAGAAGGTAACAGTGACAGCGTCGAATACAACAGCATAGAGATACAACATAGACGCACAAGGTAGGCTGGACTAATATACATATGTTGGAAAGAGGATAGATGTTATATTGTGAACAGGGTCAGATCTCTATTGAAGTTTAAGCGATATCTTAAAGTAATTTGATTATTTTAACATCCTGTGTGATCATCAAATGGTCAGGACAGAGATGTTTCTCCTTAATGTAAATAATGAAGGTTGTTTTTGAATGACTGCAAGCATAGATTTTGAAAACTGTGAGGAATTGATACATACAGTATATTGAACAATTTTATACCCGATCATTATACAGTGAATGACAGACCTTAAAGGGGTTGTGTCATTTCAGCAAATTACATTTATCATGTAGACAACATTAATACAAGGCACTTACTAATGTATTGTGATTGTGCATATTGCCTTCTTTTGCTGGGTTGATCATATTATAAACTGCTCCTTTCCATGGGTTACGACCACCTTGCAATCTAGCAGTGGTCGTGCTTGTATACTTTAGGAAAAGGTACGGGCCTCTTTGGTGGCCATGACCATGGAAATGTACATACAATATACGCATGTGCACCAGCTCCTGTCAAAGCCATCTCATATGCATGTTGCAGCAGGGGCCGTAACCCCTGGAAAGGAGCAGTGTATAATGTGATGGAAAAATGAATGAAGCCAGCAAAGGAGGCAATATGGGCAATCCACAATGCATTAGTAAGTGCCTTGTCTATATGATAAATGCCATGTGCCAAAATGAGACAACCCCTTTAATGACTCCTGCAATGAAATAAAAGAGATGCATTGCTATCACATTACAGCATATGCTTCTTTCTGTTTTTATATTGGAGCCATACAGAGCCATTAATACAACACAGAAGTTACACAGAGCATCAAGATGGATGAGTGGGCAGAAAAGGTTTAATTAAATGTTAAATTATGTTAAGTAAAGGCTTAATAACACAGTGGTTAAAAATAGCCAAGAAGAGATGGGTCTAAAGTATTATGGGCTGGGAAGTTGTATTGTGTGCCTTTTATGCATTTAAATTCTGTGGGTGGACGTAGGAAAAGTGTAATTCAATATTCAATTTAATTTCCTTCACATTCCTAGATATAGTATGTAATTTTGCTTACACAATGTGATTCTGAGACTTATACATAAAGGTTCCATTGATTTAAATGCTTCACCAAGGCAGATATTTGGTTTGTGTCTCCCGATGCACAATGCTTTAATAACATTACAGTGTAATGCATAACTCTCTTTTAGACAGCAGGGAGCAAGCTAATAATTAACCACTCAATTAACAGATCATATGACAAATGTTTAGTAGAATCAGTGCACAACCATAAATAATTCAGGTAAATATTTAACTAAATTCATTTTCTGTAATCAAATAAATATAATAACATAATTTTGTGGAATAGACTATAGTTATTAAAACTGCAGAAAAAGGTATCGTTGAACATCTTTATTCTGCAAGAAATATTTGATAGTTGCATAACTAAAGAGTTTGTCCTACTGGTAAGAGCTGGAATGGAAATACCTCTGAAATTGAACTTTATTAGATTGTGTTCACTTATATAAAAATAAAACATGACATTTTGACTTATCAAAAGCCTTTCTCCGGTTTTTGGTGGGGTGATCCTAACAACCATAATTATAGATGAGCAAATCGAAGCTGACAAAGTCGAATTTGTTACGAATTTCAGGAAACAATTTCCTAGCGGTTCGTGGTAACGAATCGCAATTTTTCCTAATATGGCGGCTACACGTGTAAGAACATGGGGCAAGGAACTCTGGGAAGGCGGGATGACCCATAGTGCCATGCATGCAGCAAATCAGCAGGCAGCCAGCCTTGTAATGTCACGGCCCTATAAATACAGCAGCCATCTTGGATTCAGGCATTTTCCATCGTTATGAGTGCAGGGAAGGACGTGAGAAGGCGCTGGGGACAGCAATAGGAAAAACCAAATTGTGAAAAAAATTTTTTTATAAGTGCACGGAAAGGATGGGAGGAATCATTTCACAGCATCTTAGTGCAGGGAGAGACGTCAGAAGGTGCTAGGGGCAGTGATAGGAAAAACCTCACAGTGAAAAAAAAGAGATTTACAAGTGCAGAGAAAGATTATTTAGTGGCTTTAGTGCCTTTAGTAGCTTGTATCTGTGGAAAAAGAAAAATATATATACGCAATTCACTTCTGCAGTTATATGTGGTGAAAGCGATTAGTGGCGTATTTCAGTAGAAAAATAAAAATATATACGCAGTTCACTGTTGCAGTTATATGGAGTAAAAGCATTTAGTATAAAAAGAAAAATACATACGCAGTTTACTTCTATAGTTATATGTGGTGAAAGCGTTTAGTGGCATATTTCATTACAAAAAGTAAAATATATATGCAGTTCGCTGCTGCAGTTATATGTGGATATAATTCACGGACAGTATATATATAGGGTTCACCTCTCAAATAGTGGAATTCACGGAAGGGGGAGAGATGTATGAAAAAGCTAAAACTTAGCAATCTTTATTGGTATGCTCTAAAATAGGTAGAGGGTGAAAAGGGCCTACAAGAGGCAAACTGCACCCTTGGTCCGCAGAGGAACCAGAGCATATGTGTCATGCGGCACAAAGGATGCAATATTTGGGAATAGGAACGGCAACCCTATCATAGGAAACTCAGACCGTGGGCATATGGATCGCAGTATTGCAGCATAGAAACCAGCCACCCCAACCCTGAGGTACTAACGCTGTAAACTGTCTGCCTGCTAAATCTCATAATTCACCCATCATTGAGTAACTGGTATGCCATTCTGATCTCGCACATGTAATATCCACCTGCTCGTTCTGAACCACCGCAGGTGTATGCGGTAGCATCAGAGGTATAACTGAGCTGGGTTAGGATCGGATTACCACTGGGCAAAAGCCTGGCGTCCCCTGGGCGAGGGATCTTACAGCCTAGCTAATAACGCCCAATGGGAGTCCAATGTGCAGACAAAGTGCCAGCATTAATGGCTCACAGCATCGGCACCAACTGTTTCCAGTGCCGACAGTGATATGCCATTAGTGTGCGTGTGAGTCAGGATGCAGCAGGAGGCTCAACGCTGCTTTCAAAAAGAATCATCAGGAACCTGTCCTGCACATTCATACGGTCGGCATCCCACACTTGATCAGGTTATTGCTGGAGCGGCTGTTCCACGTGCGTGGATAGCAGCCTGCCGGGCGCTGATATGGCCGTAAGGCCGCGGCCATCAGCGCTGCATTAAATGCCTAAGAGACCACCCTCTAGTGGTGACATCATCTCCGCTCATCCAATGGGAAGCCGGAGGGCGGGTCAGCCAGACCGGCCCTCACAAGGGAAATGAGGCGGATGAACGCTATCAATAACGGGCACTGTGTGGCAGATATATATCAACCAATCAGCAGATGGAACAGGTAAAGGCAACAATTGGAGATCAGTATCAATTGCGCTAGGGACCCAGCGCATAGCAATACATAGACCCATCAAGCGGGATTGCTGACATAATTAAGCTTAAGTCCCGTTCTAATCAGCATAACGGCAACGCAAATAACCCTCATTCCCCCTAGTATTAATGACCAACAGTCCAAAAACCGGGGAGGGTGAGTTACCAAATAGCATAGGGCGCACTGATGTCAGTGCACATACGTAGTCAAGAGGGCCATTAGAGCATAACTAGCCAGTGTCCCAGTCCCAGGGTCCCTGTATATATCATGGTATATCTGTAGATAAGGTCCTCTTTAGCTAGTCACTACGCCCATATATTGCTGATAATATATACAGGGTGCTAGAATCGGTATATCAGTTCATAACACTACGGAGCATTCTTGATGTGAGGGTATTATGAAAATCATGTTTTTAATATTTTTCCCCATCAAGGTTTATATATATTGACTCTCAGTTTATCATAAAGAATATCATCTAATTGTCGATGAGCTGACAAAGAAATATAATCATTAAGGGCCCCTAGTGCTAGGGGTGGGGATCTGGACCAGCTGATTTTGCAAAAAGAAGCCCAATGGACCTTCAAATTGAAAACCCTGAAACCAGAGGGCCTCAATGATTATATTTCTTTTGATATATATCTGCCACACAGTGCCCTCGTTATTGATAGCGCTCATCCGCCTCATATTTCCCTTGTGAGGGGGCCGGTCTGGCTGACCCGCCCTCCGGCTTCCCATTGGATGAGCGGAGATGATGTCACCACTAGAGGGTGGTCTCTTAGGCATTTAATGCAGCGCTGATGGCCGCGGCCTCACGGCCATATCAGCGCCGGCAGGCTGTATCCACGCATCGCTGGAACAGCCGCTCCAGCAATAACCTGATCAAGTGTGGGATGCCGACCGTATGAATGTGCAGGACAGGTTCCTGATGATTCTTTTTGAAACGCGTTGAGCCTCCTGCTGCATCCTGACTCACACGCACACTAATGGCATATCACTGTCGGCACTGGAAACAGTTGGTGCCGATGCTGTGAGGCCATTAATGCTGGCACTTTGTCTGCACATTGGACTCCCATTGGGCGTTATTAGCTAGGCTGTAAGATCCCTCGCCCAGGGGGGACGCCAGGCTTTTGCCCAGTGGTAATCCGATCCTAACCCAGCTCAGTTATACCTCTGATGCTACCGCATACACCTGCGGTGGTTCAGAACGAGCAGGTGGATATTACATGTGCAGATCAGAATGGCATACCAATTACTCAATGATGGGTGAATTATGAGATTTAGCAGGCAGACAGTTTACAGCGTTGTACCTCAGGGTTGGGGTGGCTGGTTTTATGCTGCAAATAACAGGAATGTTCCACAGGATTAGGCGCATAGCAAATGTGATGCCAATATTCAAAAAGGGTCCAAAAACAGAGCCTGGAAATTATAGACCAGTAAGTTTAACATCTATTGTTGGTAAACTGTTTGAAGGGTTTCTAAGAGATGCTATTTTGGAGTATCTCAATGAAAATAAGCAAATAACGTCATATCAGCATGGCTTCATGAGGGATCGGTCATGCCAAACAAATTTAATCAGCTTCTATGAGGAGGTAAGTTCTAGACTTGACAGCAGCGAATCAATGGATGTCGTATATCTGGACTTCTCCAAAGCATTTGACACCAGTACCTCATAAAGGTTAGTATATAAAATGAGGATGCTCGGACTGGGAGAAAATGTCTGTATGTGGGTAAGTAACTGGCTGAGTGACAGAAAACAGAGAGGTGGTTATTAACGGTAGATACTCAGATTGGGTCACTGTAACTAGTGGGGTACCTCAGGGTCAGTATTGGGCCCTATTCTCTTCAATATATTTATTAATGATCTTGTAGAAGGCCTGCACAGTAAAATATCTATTTTGCAGATGACACTAAACTGTGTAAAGTAATTAACACTGAAGAGGACAGTTTTCTGCTACAGAGGGATCTGGATAGATTGGAGGCTTGGGCAGAAAAATGGCAGATGAGGTTTAACACTGACAAATGTAAAGTTATGCACATGGGAAGGAATAATGCAAGTCACCCGCACATATTAAATGGTAAAACACTCAGTAACACTGACATGGAAAAGGATCTAGGAATTTTAATAAACAGCAAATTAAGCTGCAAAAACCAGTGTCAGGCAGCTACTGCCAAGGCCAATAAGATAATGGGTTGCATCAAAGGGCATAGACGCCCGTGATGAGAACATAGTCCTACCACTTTACAAATCACTGGTTAGACCACACATGGAGTATTGTGTACAGTTCTGGGCTCCTGTGAACAAGACAGACATAGCAGAGCTGGAGAGAGTTCAGAGGAGGGCAACTAAAGTAATAACTGGAATAGGGATCTACAGTACCCTGAAAGGTTATCAAAATTAGGGTTATTCACTTTAGAAAAAGACGACTGAGGGAGATCTAATAACTATGTATAAATATATCAGGGGTCAGTACAGAGATCTGTCCCATCATCTATTTATCCCCAGGACTGTGACTGTGACAAGGGGACATCCTCTGCGTCTGGAGGAAAGAAGGTTTGTACACAAACATAGAAAAGGATTCTTCACTGTAAGAGCAGTGAGACTATGGAACTCTCTGCCTGAGGAGGTGGTGATGGTGAGTACAATAAAGGAATTCAAGAGGGGACTGGATTTATTTCTGGAGTGTAATAATATTACAGGCTATAGGTACTAGAGAGGGTCGTTGATCCAGGGAGTTATTCTGATTGCCTGATTGGAGTCGGGAAGAATTTTTTTCCCCTTAGTGAGGAAAATTGGCTTCTGCCTCACAGGGCTTTTTGCCTTCCTCTGGATCAACTTGTAGGAAACAGGCCGAACTGGATGGACAAATGTCTTTTTCGGTCTTATATACTATGTTACTATGTTTTAATACTGCGATCCATATGCCCACGGTCTGAGTTTCCTATGATAGGGTTGCCGTTCCTATTCCCAAATATTGCATCCTTTGTGCCGCATGACACATATGCTCTGGTTCCTCTGCGGACCAAGGGTGCAGTTTTGCCTCTTGTAGGCCCTTTTCACCCTCTACCTATTTTAGAGCATACCAATAAAGATTGCTAAGTTTTAGCTTTTTCATACATCTCTCCCCTTCCGTATATGTGGATATATATGCAGTTCACTGTTGCAGTTATATGTGGTGAAAGCGTTTAGTGACGTATTTCAGTACAAAAGAAAATATATACGCAGTTCACTGTTGCAGTTATTTGTTGTAAAGCATTTAGTAGTGTATTTCAGTACAAAAAGAAAATATATACACAGTTCACTGTTGCAATTATTTGCGATAAAAGCGTTTAGTGATGTATTTCAGTACAAAAGAAAAATATATACGCAGTTCACTTCTGCAGTTAGATGTGGTGAAAGCGTTTAGTGGCGTATTTCAGTACAAAACGAAAAATGTATATGCAGGTCACTGTTGCAGTCTGCAGTCATTTGTGGTAAAGCGCTTAGCGACGTGATTTAAGATCTAAAAGAAAAATATATATACCAGTTCACCATTAAAGTTATTTGCAGTAAAACCTTTAGTGGCCTATTTCAGTACAAAAAGAAAATATATTCTCAGTTCACTTCTGCAGTTATATGTGGTAAGAGCGTTTAGTGGCCTATTTCATTACAAAATGAAAATATATTCTTAGTTCACTTCTGCAGTTATATGTGGTGAAAGCGTTTATTGGCGTATTTAAGTAGAAAATAAAAATATATACGCAGTTCACTTCTGCAGTTATATGTTGTGAAAGCATTTAGTAGCCTATTTCAGTACTAAAAGAAAAATAATAAGCAGAAAACGGCGGCTTCACCCAATAGTGACCAATGGAAAACAAGGTGCTCACCCTAGAAAGCTTCACCCAAAGCCCTAGAGTCAAGAAATATGTAATGAAGTAAGCGGGCACACTATAACAGATGGGAGCTGAATGTATAATGATCCTTATTTAATATATAAAAATAACATAAAATACACATAATAACATGTATGATGCAATGTTCAGATCACACTGTAGAAAGGTAAAATCAACATAGATTGGAAATCTTTTCAATGGAAACGCATTGCAGCATATAACTATATTGGCGCAGTATCCAGATCACACTAGCTGTAACTGGCTTCACGTATAGGCAGCTTGTCCTCACAAAGGGGTGTAATATCGACAAGCTGCCTATAGGTTAAGCTAGCAGTAGTTTCCAAGGCACATCAAGTCACCTAACGATAAGTGAATTACACCACGAGGACACCAAGTTTTAATAGGTGACCTGCTATGCTCATATTATTGGCCTTGATAGGGTGATCAACTACCCCGACATGTCAGAGCTGCTGCATAAAGTGCGAGCCGTCTGTGCGCGCTTCCTGCGTTCACATCCTGCCGCTGCTCGCCTGTCTGTGCTACAGCGTAATCTCGGCCTTCCCGCTGACCGCCTCATATGTGACGTGCCCACCAGGTGGAACTCCACCTTGCACATGCTGGAGAGTGTGCGAGCAGCAGCAGGCCATAGTGGAGTTTCAGCTGCAGCAAGCACGGGTCACTCACACTGTGGAACAGCACCACTTCACAACCAATGACTGGGCCTCCATGCGAGACCTGTGTGCCCTGTTGCGCTGTTTCGAGTACTCCACCAACATGGCCAGTTGTTGACGCCGTTATCAGCGTTACAATACCACTTCTATGTCTCCTTGAAAAAACACTTAGGGCGATGATGGAAGAGGAGGTGGCCCGGGAGGAGGAGGAGGAGGAGAAAGAGGGGTAATTTTTAGCACTTTCAGACCAGTCTCTTAGAAGTGGCTCAGAGGAAGGTTTTTTGCAAAAGCAGAGACCAGGTACAAATTTTGGCAGCCAGGGCCCACTACTGGAGGACGAGGATGAGGAGGTGGAGGAGGATGAGGATGAAGCATGTTCCCAGCGGGGTGGCACCCAACGCACCTCAGGCTTATCACTGGTGTGTGGCTGGGGGGAAACGGAGGACGATGACGATACGCCTCCCACAGAGGACAGCTTGTCCTTACCTCTGGGCAGCCTGGCACACACGAGCGACTACATGCTGCAGTACCTGCAACAACAGCAGAGTTGCCCATATTTTAACGTGTGCGGACTACTGGGTTGCCACCCTGCTGGATCCCCGGTACAAAGACAATGTGCCCACCTTACTTCCTGCACTGGAGCGTGATAGGAAGATGCGCGAGTACAAGCACACGTTGGTAGATGCGCTACTGAGAGCATTCCCAAATGTCAAAGGGGAACAAGTCGAAGCCCAAGGTGAAGGCTGAGAAGGAGCAAGAGGTCGCCAACGCAGCTGTGTCACGGCCAGCTCCTCTGAGGGCAGAGTTAGCATGGCAGAGATGTGGAAAAGTTTTGTCACCACGCCACAGCTAACTACACAACCACCTGATACGGAACGTGTTAGCAGGAGGCAGCATTTCACTAACATGGTGCAACAGTACATGTCACACCCCTACATGTACTGACTGATGATTCGGCCCCATTCAACTTCTGGGTCTCCAAATTGTCCATGTGGCCAGATCTAGCCTTTTATGCCTTGGAGGTGCTAGCCTGCCCGGCGGCCAGCGTTTGTCTGAACGTGTATTTCAGCACGGCAGGGGGCGCCATTGCTGACAAACGCAGCCGCCTGTCCACAGCCAACGTGGACAAGCTGACGCTCATAAAAATTAACCAGCCACGGATCCCACAGGACCTGTCCATGCAGAATAAACATTTATAACTACCTCCCTTAACCATATATTCTTGTACTTCAGGGCACTTTTTTATTGAATCCTCTTTTTAATTTTACCATTATTTTTCATGGGCTACCCAAAGTTGAATGAACCTCTCCTCCGTCTGGGTGCCAGGGACCTAAATATCTGAAAGTTTCCTTCTCCATTGGTGTGTGAAATGAAGCCTGATTCTCTGCTTTGGGACCTCTCTCCTCTGATCTTCTGGAACTGTGGCTGGTTCTTTGAGCCGTGGGAAATTTCTCTTCTGAAAGTTGCTCGTGGGGCTCTGCAGGAACCACATTCACCCAGTAGGCCATAAAGGACATGTATTGTTACTGACCGTAGTTACAGCTCCACAGGTCGGCACTGCTGCGCACTTTGGCAGACACCGACTAGGTAGTGATGGACGAATATCGCAAAATTCGCATTGCGCCCATTAACTTTAATAGAAGTCGAACCTGAAAAACCTTCAGGTCATATTTGCAGCCACCAAATACAAACTATGTGTGCACAAATACTGTCTCACAACATGGACAGTGACATACCAGAGGGGGATCATTGGCAAAATTCCCACAAAAATATGTATTTTAATCAGGGGCCATTTGTATGCGTCTCAAAGGGAAACTCTGAAAAATATGCTCTGCTGGAGCCTAGACCAAATTTATTTACGTAAACTTAATTTTTTTTTCCACCATGGAACAGTATGGTGAACGAACGCCACTGTACCGCATCAGTCGGAGGCATCTGTTAACGCATTCATTTTTGGTATGCATTAAATGGATGGCAAAAATAGGATGTGAACCCATCCCTAGTGTCAGAATAAGCACCAGTACAGAGCAGAGTAGCGTGGTGGAGAGGGGAGAAAGAGCGCTACCTGGTCCTGGTGGTCAGGGATGAGAACTGTGTTTCCCAAGGATCATTTTTCTACTGGGAAAGACATGGCACAGTATAAGGCTACGTTCACACGACGACATTTGTCGTGCGACATTTTGTCGCACTATTGTCACGCTACAATTTTTATAATGGGAGTCTATGGTGTCGCATTCCGACATGCAACATGCTGCCACTGCGACGCGACAGTCACAAAAAATCCATTCAAGATGGACAAATGTTGCAGTGTAGTTGTGCCCTATTTGTCATGTGAACGTAGCCTAATATACTAAAATCTATATAATATAAAGATATTAGCCCTACCCCCGGATAATAATACAATTATGTGGTTCGTTATTATATAAAAATACATCTATGTTAGAGCATTTCTGACACAGATTGTAGCGCAAAGGTCCTTAGCACCACAATCTGCATATTTTTCCTGCTCATGCCAGGTCTAAAAAGGTGGCGTGGGCAGGGAAAGGGATAAAGTTATGGCTATCCAGTTATTGGATACCAACGCCATACATTTACCGGACAACACCTCTGTACAGTTACTGGATAACACCACCATACCATGACCGGATAAAAGTGTAATGAGAGGCAGAGGAGTGAGACAGGGGTGTGATTATGTGGCTAGTGATAAAAATGTAACTGTTGGCCAGTACAGGCCCCAAAAATTAGCCAATATGCATTCACCTGACAGCAAAGAACTTTGGATTCTGTGGCTGGAGGTACATTAGGCGGTCACAGGATAAAAATGAAACTGTCGGCCAGTACAGGCCCCAAAAATTACCCAATATGCATTCACCTGTCAGCAAAGAACTTTGGATTCTGTGGCTGAAAGCACATTAGGCGGTCACAGGATAAAAATTTAACTGTCACCAGTACAGGCCACAAAATGAGCCAATAGGCATTGACCTGACAGCAAAGAACTTTGGATTCTGTGGCAGGAGGTACATTAGGCGGTCACAGGATAAAAATGTAACTGTCGGCCACTACTGGACCCAAAAATTAGGCATTCACCTGACAGAAAAGACCTTTATGCCGCTGTATATACATAAGGTAAGGGCCATTCTTTGTTCTGGGTGGTGGCAGATATGTCTGGGCTGGCATGAGGAAATTCAATTACACGTGGTTATCACAGGTGTTGAATTTCCCCTGAGATTTATGCCTCATTCATTTTTAGAAATGTGAGGTAGTCCACACTGTCGTGAGCTAAGCGGGTGCGCTTATTGGTCACGATCCCCCCCCTGCTGCACTGAACGTCCTTTCGGACAGGACACTCGGCGAGGGGCAAGCCAAGAGTTCCATGGCAAATTGTGCCGGCTCTGGCCACAGGTTAAGCCTGCACACCCAGTAGTCAAGGGGTTCCTCACTTCTCAGAGCGTCCACATTGGCTATTAACCCGATGTAGTCGGACACCTGTCAGTCTAGGCGTTCCCTGAGGCTGGATCCGAAGGGCGACTGTGGATGGGTTGGCTGCAAGAATCATTTCATATCCGAAGTGACCAACACATCTTCAAACTGACCTCTTTTTGCAGGCGCGGTAGAATTTGTACCCGGTGGAAATTCCTCTGCCAGTGCCCGCAACAGCAGAATGCAGCATCTCTTGCAGCAAGGCCTGGAAATGCTGCATTCTGACAGCCCTCTTTGATGCTGGTAACATGTTAGCCATTTTGTGTTTGTTGCGGGGGTCTAAGTACGTTGCCACCCAGTACAGGTCCTTGACCTTTATGTTTTTGATACTGGAGCATGAAGACCCCCATTTGCACTAAATTGGAAGCGGTGGAGCGTCCTGGCTCTTGCTCATTGCCCAGGAGAATGCCGTCTTCGGTCTCCTCCCCCCAGCCACGGACAACACCAGGGATCCCGGAAAAGTTTAAAGCCTGCTCTTCTTGCTCCTCCTCCTCCTCCTCCCAGCCACCATCCTCCTCTGAGTCCTCTTCAGACTCCTGCTGACTTGTCTCAGATGGAGTAGCCTCCCCTGGGAATTCATTCAGCATTGTGACTTCCTCATCTTCCAGCTGCTGCTCATTTACGGCTTGATCAATGACACAACGCAATGCACACTCCAGAAAGAAGGCGTAAGGTACGATGTCACTGATGGCGCCCTGGCTGCGACTGACCAGTTTGGTGATCTCATCAAATGGCCGTAGAAGGCTCTATGCATAGCGCATGAGTAGCCACTGGTGCGGTGAAAAGAAACCAAGATCCCCAGAACCTGTTCTGCCGCAGAGTTCGTACAGGTAGTCATTAACAGCACGTTTCTGCTGGAGCAGCCTATCAATTATATACAAGGTGGAGTTCCAGTGCGTCGGACAGTCACAAATCAGATGTCTGACGGGCAAGTGGTGTCGCAGCTGAACGTCAGCATGGCGAGCTATGGTCGTGTAAGATCTTCTAAAATGGCCAGAGATTTTCCTGGCCTGCCACAAGACGTCCTGGACCCCGGGGTATTTGGCAACGAATCGCTGCACAACTAAGTTCAGGACGTGTGCCATGCACGACACGTGTGTCATTTTACCCTGTTTCAGAGCGCTCAGCAGATTGGCACTGTTGTCGCACACTACTTTACCAATTGTCAAATTGAGCAGGGTTAGCCACTGATCGGCTCTGTGACCGCATAGCTGAAAGCAGTGCAGAACCGGTGTGGCTCTTGGCTTCCAGGCACAACAGCCGCAGCACAGCATAGCAACGCCTCACCTGAGATGTCGAATAGGTTCTGGGGAGCTTCGGTGGTGCAGCGGAAGAGGCGGTAGCAGTGGAAAAGGATGAGTCAGCTGAGGAGGAGATGGAGTTTGGAATAGGAGGAGGAGAAGAAGAGACATACCTGCATGCAATCTGTGGCGGTAACACCAAATCTACACGGGTGCCACGGGTTACATGCTTGAGGGCCATCAGAAGGTTCACCCAGTGGGTAGTAAAAGTTATGTACCTTCCCTGTTTGTCAGATGTATCTTGGCACTGACACTATGTGCCAGAGATATATTAACTTGCCACTCAACGTGGCCATATAGCTCCAGGATGCCCTTCTGGCAGAAATATTTCCTTCTAGGGACCTTCCATTGTGGTGTGCCAATGGCCACAAATTTACTAAAGGCCTCCGAGTCCACTAATTTATATGGCAGTAGTTGACGGGCTAGCAGTTCCGACACGCCAGCGGTCAGCCGCTGGGCAAGATGATTATACTAGCGCCATCATTTTTTTACGTTCGAACATTTGGATCACGGAAGCCCGCCTTGTGCCAGATGAATGCGACGACAGCACGGTGGAGTGGGAGGACAAATGGGAGGAGAGAGGAGAAGTAGAAGAGGCAGGACGTGGAGCGCCGGGAGTGTGGCTTTGTGGGTTCTGATGGTGTTGCTCCCACTGGGCTCGGTGATAGGAGGCCAGGTGCCTTCTTAAGGCGGTGAACTGCATATATATTTTTCTTTTGTACTAAAATTGGCCAATAGATTCTCTCACCACAAATAACCGCAACAGTGGAGTGCGTGTATATTTTTCTTTCTGTACTGAAATAGGCCACTAAACGCTTTCACCACAAATATCTGCAACAGTGAAGTGCGTATAATGTCTTTCTGTACTGAAATAGGCCACTAAACGCTTTCACCACAAATAACTGCAACAATGAAGTGCGTATATATTTTTATTTCTGTACTGAAATAGGCCACTAAATGCTTTCCACCAAATATAACTGCAGAAGTGAAATGCATAGATATTTTTCTTTTTGTACTGAAATAGGCAACTAAATGCTTTCATCACAAATAACTGAAACAGTCAAATGCTTATATATTTTTCTTTTTGTACTGAAATAGGCCACTAAACACTTTCGCCACATATAACTGCAGAAGTGAAATGCGTATATATTTTTCTTTCTATACTGAAATAGGCCACTTAACGCTTTCGCTACAAATAACTGCAGAAGTGAAATGCATATATATTTTTCTTTCTGTACTGAAATAGGCCACTAAACGTTTTCGCAACAAATAACTGAAACAGTCAAATGGGTATATATATTTTTTTCTGTACTGAAATAGGCCACTAAACACTTTTACCACAAATAACTTAAACAATGACGTGCGTATATATTTTTATCTCTTTACTGAATTAGGCCACTAAATGCTTTTCACCACATATAACTGCAGAAGTGAAATGCGTATATATTTTTCTTTTGGTACTGAAATAGGCCACTAAACAGTTTCATCACAAATAACTGAAACAGTGAAGTGCGTATGTATATATTTTTTCCATTGAAATAGGCCACTAAAGGCTTTTCAACATAGCACTTGCACCACAATAACAAGAACAAATTTCTGGAATGATAGAGCTGTATAATGGCTATTTGGATCCCCAAATAATCTTTTTCTGCACTTGTAAATCGCTTTCTAGCACTGTCCCTAGCGCCTTCTGACTACTCTCTCTGCACTAAGATGGCATGAAATTATTCCTCCCTATCGTTTTTTCATTTTTTCCCCACAATGAGGTTTTTCCTATTGCTGTCCCTAGTGTCTTCTCTCGCCTGTCCCTGCACTCAGAACGCTGGAAAATGTCTGAATCCAAGATGGCTGCTGTATTTATAGGGCTGTGACATCACAGGGCTGGCTGGCTCCTGATTGGCTGCATGCATGGCATTATGGGTCATCCCGCCTTCCCAGATTTCCTTGCCCCATAGCTTCACACGTGTAGCCTCCATGTTAGCCGACATCTTAGGAAAAATTGCGATTCGTTACCACGAAACGCGAGGAAATTCGCATTAGTTGCAAATCAATTTTTTCTGAAATTCATAATAATTTCCACTTTATCAGTTTTGCTCATCTCTAATAATAATGTAATATTATAAAATCTGGTGTTTCCATGATAAATCTGCAGCGTGGGGCTCTGTGTGGCTTCTACACACTTTCAAAATAATCCTTCAGCGCGGCGAATAGATAACTGATGACCGGGACGCTCCATGACCTTCCCAAGAGCTTCTGTCTGGAGCAGGGGTTTATTTCTGAGACGTCCGTATAGTGCGGGGGGAATTTAAAGACCCTTTCCATCCATGATGACTGGAAACTCATCCGTATTTCTCGCAATAGAGATCACAGCACTCGCTCCCTTTCTGGCTAAATGGGTGCACGTTAGGGGTATTTCGTCCTGTGCTCCACCACACGGACTCTTCAGTATATAACAAAATGGCATGAACAGGCCTCTAGTAGCTACAGACAATGAGAAGACAAAGTTTCAAGATTGTTTGGAGCCCGGAAGAGTTGCGAAGTTCATCAAAATTCAAACCATAACTACCAGCCCCTTGTCTCTTTGTCAGGGAAAAAAATCCAGAGTTTCCAGTCTATAACAAAATTTAGACAGCACTCCAGTGTATTTTTGATGCTTGGTGTGTTTTTATTTCAGCTGGACATATTACAGGCGACGTTTCGGGCTTAGTAATAAGCCCTTCATCAGGCTGATAAAATACAAAGTGATAGGACAATCTATAAATACGAAGGTATAATTTAAATACAAATACCACTATTTGAATACATCATGTGACTATATGTAAAGGCTTTACGCTAGTTGTATCTGTATTTAAACTACATATGACTCTTTTTCATGTGGCTATATGTAAAGGCTTTATGCTACGCCTTATGTATTCGCATAGTTGTATCTGTATGTAAACTACATATGATGTATTCACATAGTTGTATTTGTATTTAAATTATACCTTCGTATTTATGGATTGTCCTATTACTTTGTATTTTATCAGCCTGATGAAGGGCTAATTACTAAGCCCAAAACGTCGCCTGTAATATGTCCGGCTGAAATAAAAACTCACCAAGCATCAAAAAATACACTGGAGTGCTGTCTAAATTTTGTTATAGACTGGAAACTCTGGATTTTTTTCCCTGACAAAGAGACAAGGGGCTGGTAGTTATGGTTTGAATTTTGATGAACTTCGCGACTCTTCCGGGCTCCAAGCAATCTTGAAGCTTGGTCTTCTCATTGTCTGTAGCTACTAGAGGCCTGTTCATGCCAAGCAAGTTTCCCCAGAAGTATATGGCTCGATGAGCAGCCTATACCGCACTTGCATCAATCTTGACAGGATTCATGCCCAGGTGGAGAGAAATAGTTTTTTGGAATGCTTTCTTCATTGCAACCACGTTCTCGAAACAAAAGACTGGCCAATTCTCTCCTGTCTTAGGCAACACTTTATTAGGTAATTGCGGAAAGTAAAAACAGTTGCCCACTGCCCCCATAAAGGCCTTTCCAGTGCGGGTTAACCACAGATAAGCCATTACAAGGACTGCTGCCAATTATCAGATCAAATTGTCCCCATTCTTCAATCTGTCAAATTAAATTTAAAATTTTTAATTGAACCAAAACTTGATTTAAATTTTAAGAAACTAAACTTAAATTCGAAATAAGGTAAAAATATAGGGATCACCCCCTGTTACTATAGATGTGGTGATCTTGTCCAGTTAACTCACCCTGTCAATGTGTTAAGTATATAGAATTATATTTGAGACAGGCACTGTCTTAAACTTTAATTTCCGGACAATCAATTTGCCAAGCCTTTTGTCCCGGAGAACATGTATTATTAAATCGTGTTTTAAGTAACACTTTATAAAGTTGAGAAGCTTTAATCTTCTGTCCCATATTCCCTATTAATGTATAGACGAAGCAGGGAGATCAAGAAAATGATTACACAGGTCATGGGGAGGAGGGGTCAAACATGGAGGCAGAGGAGGACATGAAGCATCATATATTCGATACTTCAAACTTCAAACCTGTAACCAGGTCCCAGCCGACACCGAAGATCCAAAAGGGGGCGACAGGAAGCAGCAGAGACCGAAACATCAGAAGGAAGGGACTGCCCCATCTGCGAGCGAGACAGCAAGCAGAAACCGCCAGACAAGGCGGACAAACGCAGGGAATCTGCCGAGAGTCCAGTCCAGCAGAACACCCAATTGCCCAGAGGGCGGGCATCCCGCAGTTCAGATACAGATACTAATGCCTTGCATAGTGCAGCGGGATAGAACAGTCAGAGGGAGAAGCGATGTAGCAAACCTACGTCATCAGGGCTTCATCATTGGGAGAACAGGGCGGCAGCTTGTCCATGAGACAGTGGCGGAGCCAGCAATTATTTAGCATGGCCGGGAGTCAGCAGGGTAGCAGCAGTGGGAGGTCGATAGCCAAATGTGCCCGGGTAGACCACCCACTTCTCAGGAGCTTACCTGCCCAGGAAGTAGTGGCGCACGGGTTCACGGAGGCAGCGGCGGTAGCAGTCAGTAAGTGCAGACTGTTGGGGGTAAAATCACCTACTCTGCGGTGTGGCAGTTTTTGTTAAGCAGCCGGAGGAGGTGAACATGGCCATATGTAGAATCTGTGGGCAGAAGGTGAAGTGTGGCCAGGGTGCCAATGTTGGCACCACGGCCCTGTGTCTACATATGCAGTGTCACCATAAAGTGGCCTGGAAGAACCGTGGCTTTGATGTAGTGGTCCAGCCTGCTGCAGCAACCGCTGCATCACCCAGTGGCATGATTTCAGATAGTCAAGGCTCCACCACCTCAGCCCAAGGGAGCTGTCCGTCCTTCATTTCTGCACTTCGTTTGCTTCACATACAGGATCCGTTTTTGGGGACTATTGTTCTGACGGATCAGAGGAAGGGCAAAATAATCTGTGATGTCAACACAAACTTACTGCTGACGCCCTCTCCACTCTATCAGGGGGCCCTACTTTTATTAGCGTTTAATAGAACAGGTTCTGTTTACACCTATGTGGAATCAGCTGACGACGGTGTAAACTTCACTGCGCTAACATCAATCTGTAAGGTTAAGTTCATACTTGAGTTATTTGGTCAGTTTTGGCCCCGTGACTGCCCAAAAAGTTGAAGTGTGCAGTGATTCTAAGAGCGACGCCTGTCATGTGCATGTCATACTGACTCACAGTATAATTTCACTACCAGAGCAGACTCCCTATGTGTGTTACTGCAAGGCACAGTATTCTACACCACTATAAAGGCTCTCTGCAGCCAGGAAATAGCCGTTTTTAATGAAATTAGCCGCAAATAAATTCTGATCGAACCAAATTTTTTCCAAGAAATTCGGCGAACCGGCAAATTAAATTTTTGAAAAATGTGCTCATCTCTAATGGGAATAACACACCTAGTGGTGTGGCAATACAGTGATAATACACACTGTGATGTTACAGTACAGGGATAATGCACATAGTGATATCACAATAGTGGAATCACGTGCATCACAGGGTTAATGCAATCCTCCGGTTGAAGAAAACATTTACATTAACTGGGAAGGAACAGAGAACTTACCTGGTTCCTCTTTTTCATTTTATGAGTTGCAGATCTTCTAATTCTCAGGGTCCTTCTCTGCCATCCAAGATGGCTGCACCGCTTCTCAGACTTTGCATATGGTAGCCCAAGAAACTTTCTACTTGTCAAGCTCTGCTCTTGGATTGTCCAGAACTGGTCAACTGACCGGTGCAGGCCAATCTAAGAACAACAAGAATTTTTGGACTTCCAAATGCACAGCATGCAAAATACAGTCTGAGAAGCCATGCACCATCTTGGAGGGCAGCAGAAGAGCCAGAGAACAGACAGATCTGCAGCTGAGAAGATGAAAGGGAGGTCACCATGTAAGCATTCTGTCCTTTTCCCAGTTAATGTGAATTTATTTCTCTTGTACCAGAGGGTCGCTTCAATGTGCACAGTGATGACAGAGTACAGGAATAATCTACTTATAGGATATGAAGAATGCACACCATAATATCATAATTCTGGAAAGAATGGATAATGAACACAGCAGAGATAATCATGAGAAGTGACATTTATGTCTAAGTGGGACTGGGCCCCCTGATTTGTTGGGCCCTTAAGCAACAGTCAAAGGTAGTTCCAGCAATGTTTCAAAAGACACTTTCCCATTCTCATGTGTGAGTTCATTAGGTGTATGGTCATTTACAAATATATCATCAATGTAGCGTGTAAAGCAAATATTGTCAAGGACACAATGTTTATCTGTCCACGTGTCCACCAGTAGCACTTTTTTGATGTGTGGCTTGCTACAGTTACAGTACAGTACACAGTAGTTGCCTATTTTAACATCCTATTATATTATTGGTTCACAGGCGCTGTCTTTGCTATTTGATAGCAGCGATATCCCCGTATACCGTGTATATATACGGACAAATGTAGTTAAACTAACAATCAAATTACTTTAAGATATCGCGCTAAATTCAATAGAGATCTGACCCTGTTCACAATATAACATCTATCCTCTTTCCAACATATGTAGTATAGTCCAGCCTACTTGTAGTGCCTATGTTGTATCTTCTATGCTGTTGTATTCGACGCCTGTCACTGTCACCTTCTTGCGGCGCTTTCTAAGGGGAAAAATCCTTAATCGGGCGTTCCTTCTTGGAGTGTGCTCCGGCCGGTAGCAACTAGCTAGACGGCAATCTCAGTCAGGGATTCTCTCCTGACGAAGATTGCCAGTCTAGCAATCGAAACGCGTTGGATATTGAGTGGTTTTTGCCTCCACACTCACTCCGCACCGCTCTTAGTGACGCCACTCGCTCCGGTTGGAGCGCGAGCATAGAGGGTAACTGTTGGAGTTGTGCTACCGGCCGGAGCACACTCCAAAGAAGGAACGCCCGACATGATTTTTCCCTTAAGAAAACGCCGCAAGAAGGTAACAGTGACAGCGTCGAATACAACAGCATAGAGATACAACATAGACGCACAAGGTAGGCTGGACTAATATACATATGTTGGAAAGAGGATAGATGTTATATTGTGAACAGGGTCAGATCTCTATTGAAGTTTAAGCGATATCTTAAAGTAATTTGATTATTTTAACATCCTGTGTGATCATCAAATGGTCAGGACAGAGATGTTTCTCCTTAATGTAAATAATGAAGGTTGTTTTTGAATGACTGCAAGCATAGATTTTGAAAACTGTGAGGAATTGATACATACAGTATATTGAACAATTTTATACCCGATCATTATACAGTGAATGACAGACCTTAAAGGGGTTGTGTCATTTCAGCAAATGACATTTATCATGTAGACAACATTAATACAAGGCACTTACTAATGTATTGTGATTGTGCATATTGCCTTCTTTTGCTGGGTTGATCATATTATAAACTGCTCCTTTCCATGGGCTACGACCACCTTGCAATCTAGCAGTGGTCGTGCTTGTATACTTTAGGAAAAGGTACGGGCCTCTTTGGTGACCATGACCATGGAAATGTACATACAATGTACGCATGTGCACCAGCTCCTGTCAAAGCCATCTCCATATGCATGTTGCAGCAGGGGCCGTAACCCCTGGAAAGGAGCAGTGTATAATGTGATGGAAAAATGAATGAAGCCAGCAAAGGAGGCAATATGGGCAATCCACAATGCATTAGTAAGTGCCTTGTCTATATGATAAATGCCATGTGCCAAAATGAGACAACCCTTTAATGACTCCTGCAATGAAATAAAAGAGATGCATTGCTATCACATTACAGCATATGCTTCTTTCTGTTTTTATATTGGAGCCATACAGAGCCATTAATACAACGCAGAAGTTACACAGAGCATCAAGATGGATGAGTGGGCAGAAAAGGTTTAATTAAATGTTAAATTATGTTAAGTAAAGGCTTAATAACACAGTGGTTAAAAATAGCCAAGAAGAGATGGGTCTAAAGTATTATGGGCTGGGAAGTTGTATTGTGTGCCTTTTATGCATTTAAATTCTGTGGGTGGACGTAGGAAAAGTGTAATTCAATATTCAATTTAATTTCCTTCACATTCCTAGATATAGTATGTAATTTTGCTTACACAATGTGATTCTGAGACTTATACATAAAGGTTCCATTGATTTAAATGCTTCACCAAGGCAGATATTTGGTTTGTGTCTCCCGATGCACAATGCTTTAATAACATTACAGTGTAATGCATAACTCTCTTTTAGACAGCAGGGAGCAAGCTAATAATTAACCACTCAATTAACAGATCATATGACAAATGTTTAGTAGAATCAGTGCACAACCATAAATAATTCAGGTAAATATTTAACTAAATTCATTTTCTGTAATCAAATAAATATAATAACATAATTTTGTGGAATAGACTATAGTTATTAAAACTGCAGAAAAAGGTATCGTTGAACATCTTTATTCTGCAAGAAATATTTGATAGTTGCATAACTAAAGAGTTTGTCCTACTGGTAAGAGCTGGAATGGAAATACCTCTGAAATTGAACTTTATTAGATTGTGTTCACTTATATAAAAAATAAAACATGACATTTTGACTTATCAAAAGCCTTTCTCCGGTTTTTGGTGGGGTGATCCTAACAACCATAATTATAGATGAGCAAATCGAAGCTGACAAAGTCGAATTTGTTACGAATTTCAGGAAACAATTTCCTAGCGGTTCGTGGTAACGAATCGCAATTTTTCCTAATATGGCGGCTACACGTGTAAGAACATGGGGCAAGGAACTCTGGGAAGGCGGGATGACCCATAGTGCCATGCATGCAGCAAATCAGCAGGCAGCCAGCCTTGTAATGTCACGGCCCTATAAATACAGCAGCCATCTTGGATTCAGGCATTTTCCAGCGTTATGAGTGCAGGGAAGGACGTGAGAAGGCGCTGGGGACAGCAATAGGAAAAACCTAATTGTGAAAAAAAATTTTTTTTATAAGTGCAGGGAAAGGATAGGGAGGAATCATTTTACAGCATCTTAGTGCAGGGAGAGACGTCAGAAGGTGCTAGGGGCAGTGATAGGAAAAACCTCACAGTGAAAAAAAAGAGATTTACAAGTGCAGAGAAAGATTATTTAGTGGCTTTAGTGCCTTTAGTAGCTTGTATCTGTGGAAAAAGAAAAATATATATACGCAATTCACTTCTGCAGTTATATGTGGTGAAAGCGATTAGTGGCGTATTTCAGTACAAAAATAAAAATATATATGCAGTTCACTGTTGCAGTTATATGGAGTGAAAGCATTTAGTATAAAAAGAAAAATACATACGCAGTTTACTTCTATAGTTATATGTGGTGAAAGCGTGCAGTTCGCTTCTGCAGTTATATGTGGATATAATTCACGGACAGTATATATATAGGGTTCACCTCTCAAATAGTGGAATTCACGGAAGGGGGGAGAGATGTATGAAAAAGCTAAAACTTAGCAATCTTTATTGGTATGCTCTAAAATAGGTAGAGGGTGAAAAGGGCCTACAAGAGGCAAAACTGCACCCTTGGTCCGCAGAGGAACCAGAGCATATGTGTCATGCGGCACAAAGGATGCAATATTTGGGAATAGGAACGGCAACCCTATCATAGGAAACTCAGACCGTGGGCATATGGATCGCAGTATTGCAGCATAAAACCAGCCACCCCAACCCTGAGGTACAACGCTGTAAACTGTCTGCCTGCTAAATCTCATAATTCACCCATCATTGAGTAATTGGTATGCCATTCTGATCTGCACATGTAATATCCACCTGCTCGTTCTGAACCACCGCAGGTGTATGCGGTAGCATCAGAGGTATAACTGAGCTGGGTTAGGATCGGATTACCACTGGGCAAAAGCCTGGCGTCCCCCCTGGGCGAGGATCTTACAGCCTAGCTAATAACGCCCAATGGGAGTCCAATGTGCAGACAAAGTGCCAGCATTAATGGCCTCACAGCATCGGCACCAACTGTTTCCAGTGCCGACAGTGATATGCCATTAGTGTGCGTGTGAGTCAGGATGCAGCAGGAGGCTCAACGCTGTTTCAAAAGAATCATCAGGAACCTGTCCTGCACATTCATACGGTCGGCATCCCACACTTGATCAGGTTATTGCTGGAGCGGCTGTTCCACGTGCGTGGATACAGCCTGCCGGCGCTGATATGGCCGTAAGGCCGCGGCCATCAGCGCTGCATTAAATGCCTAAGAGACCACCCTCTAGTGGTGACATCATCTCCGCTCATCCAATGGGGAAGCCGGAGGGCGGGTCAGCCAGACCGGCCCCCTCACAAGGGA
Organism: Bufotes viridis; assembly: GCA_033119425.1. Lineage (NCBI taxonomy): Eukaryota > Metazoa > Chordata > Amphibia > Anura > Bufonidae > Bufotes > Bufotes viridis. Next base: position 108,292,112 of record CM065591.1, read on the forward strand.
AATGTAGGCGGATGAACGCTATCAATAACGGGGCACTGTGTGGCAGATATATATCAACCAATCAGCAGATGGAACAGGTAAAAGGCAACAATTGGAGACAGTATCAATTTGCGCTAGGGACCCAGCGCATAGCAATACATAGACCCATCAAGCGGGATTGCTGACATAATTAAGCTTAAGTCCCGTTCTAATCAGCATAACGGCAACGCAAATAACCCCCATTCCCCCTTAGTATTAATGACCAACAGTCCAAAAAACCGGGGGGAGGGTGAGTTACCGAAATAGCATAGGGCGCACTGATGTCAGTGCACATACGTGTGCAAGAGGGCCATTAGAGCATAACTAGCCAGTGTCCCAGTCCCAGGGTCCCTGATATATATCATGGTATATCTGTAGATAAGGTCCTCTTTAGCTAGTCACTACGCCCATATATTGCTGATAATATATACAGGGGTGCTAGAATCGGTATATCAGTTCATAACACTACGGGAGCATTCTTGATGTGAGGGGTATTATGAAAATCATGTTTTTAATATTTTTCCCCATCAAGGTTTATATATATTGACTCTCAGTTTATCATAAAGAATATCATCTAATTGTCGATGAAACTGACAAAGAAATATAATCATTAAGGGCCCCTAGTGCTAGGGGTGGGGATCTGGACCAGCTGATTTTGCAAAAAGAAGCCCAATGGACCTTCAAATTGAAAACCCTGAAACCAGAGGGCCTCAATGATTATATTTCTTTGATATATACTGCCACACAGTGCCCTCGTTATTGATAGCGTCTCATCCGCCTACATTTCCCTTGTGAGGGGGCCGGTCTGGCTGACCCGCCTCCGGCTTCCCCATTGGATGAGCGGAGATGATGTCACCACTAGAGGGTGGTCTCTTAGGCATTTAATGCAGCGCTGATGGCCGCGGCCTTACGGCCATATCAGCGCCGGCAGGCTGTATCCACGACGACGTGGAACAGCCGCCTCCAGCAATAACCTGATCAAGTGTGGGATGCCGACCGTATGAATGTGCAGGACAGGTTCCTGATGATTCTTTTGAAACGCGTTGAGCCTCCTGCTGCATCCTGACTCACACGCATCACTAATGGCATATCACTGTCGGCACTGGAAACAGTTGGTGCCGATGCTGTGAGGCCATTAATGCTGGCACTTTGTCTGCACATTGGACTCCCATTGGGCGTTATTAGCTAGGCTGTAAGATCCCTCGCCCAGGGGGGACGCCAGGCTTTTGCCCAGTGGTAATCCGATCCTAACCCAGCTCAGTTATACCTCTGATGCTACCGCATACACCTGCGGTGGTTCAGAACGAGCAGGTGGATATTACATGTGCAGATCAGAATGGCATACCATTACTCAATGATGGGTGAATTATGAGGATTTAGCAGGCAGACAGTTTACAGCGTTGTACCTCAGGGTTGGGGTGGCTGGTTTTATGCTGCAAATAACAGGGAATGTTCCACAGGATTAGGCGCATAGCAAATGTGGTGCCAATATTCAAAAAAGGGTCCAAAAACAGAGCCTGGAAATTATAGACCGGTAAGTTTAACATCTATTGTTGGTAAACTGTTTGAAGGGTTTCTAAGAGATGCTATTTTGGAGTATCTCAATGAAAATAAGCAAATAACGCCATATCAGCATGGCTTCATGAGGGATCGGTCATGCCAAACAAATTTAATCAGCTTCTATGAGGAGGTAAGTTCTAGACTTGACAGCGGCGAATCAATGGATGTCGTATATCTGGACTTCTCCAAAGCATTTGACACCGTACCTCATAAAAGGTTAGTATATAAAATGAGGATGCTCGGACTGGGAGAAAATGTCTGTATGTGGGTAAGTAACTGGCTGAGTGACAGAAAACAGAGGGTGGTTATTAACGGTAGATACTCAGATTGGGTCACTGTAACTAGTGGGGTACCTCAGGGGTCAGTATTGGGCCCTATTCTCTTCAATATATTTATTAATGATCTTGTAGAAGGCCTGCACAGTAAAATATCTATTTTGCAGATGACACTAAACTGTGTAAAGTAATTAACACTGAAGAGGACAGTTTTCTGCTACAGAGGGATCTGGATAGATTGGAGGCTTGGGCAGAAAAATGGCAGATGAGGTTTAACACTGACAAATGTAAAGTTATGCACATGGGAAGGAATAATGCAAGTCACCCGTACATATTAAATGGTAAAACACTCGGTAACACTGACATGGAAAAGGATCTAGGAATTTTAATAAACAGCAAATTAAGCTGCAAAAACCAGTGTCAGGCAGCTACTGCCAAGGCCAATAAGATAATGGGTTGCATCAAAAGGGGCATAGACGCCCGTGATGAGAACATAGTCCTACCACTTTACAAATCACTGGTTAGACCACACATGGAGTATTGTGTACAGTTCTGGGCTCCTGTGAACAAGACAGACATAGCAGAGCTGGAGAGAGTTCAGAGGAGGGCAACTAAAGTAATAACTGGAATAAGGGATCTACAGTACCCTGAAAGGTTATCAAAATTAGGGTTATTCACTTTAGAAAAAGACGACTGAGGGAGATCTAATAACTATGTATAAATATATCAGGGGTCAGTACAGAGATCTGTCCCATCATCTATTTATCCCCAGGACTGTGACTGTGACAAGGGGACATCCTCTGCGTCTGGAGGAAAGAAGGTTTGTACACAAACATAGAAAAGGATTCTTCACTGTAAGAGCAGTGAGACTATGGAACTCTCTGCCTGAGGAGGTGGTGATGGTGAGTACAATAAAGGAATTCAAGAGGGGACTGGATTTATTTCTGGAGTGTAATAATATTACAGGCTATAGGTACTAGAGAGGGGTCGTTGATCCAGGGAGTTATTCTGATTGCCTGATTGGAGTCGGAAGGAATTTTTTTCCCCTTAAGTGAGGAAAATTGGCTTCTGCCTCACAGGGGTTTTTGCCTTCCTCTGGATCAACTTGTAGGAAACAGGCCGAACTGGATGGACAAATGTCTTTTTTCGGTCTTATATACTATGTTACTATGTTTTAATACTGCGATCCATATGCCCACGGTCTGAGTTTCCTATGATAGGGTTGCCGTTCCTATTCCCAAATATTGCATCCTTTGTGCCGCATGACACATATGCTCTGGTTCCTCTGCGGACCAAGGGTGCAGTTTTGCCTCTTGTAGGCCCTTTTCACCCTCTACCTATTTTAGAGCATACCAATAAAGATTGCTAAGTTTTAGCTTTTTCATACATCTCTCCCCCCTTCCGTATATGTGGATATATATGCAGTTCACTGTTGCAGTTATATGTGATGAAACACTGTTGCAGTTATTTGTTGTAAAAGCATTTAGTAGTGTATTTCAGTACAAAAAGAAAAATATATACACAGTTCACTGTTGCAATTATTTGCGATAAAAGCGTTTAGTGATGTATTTCAGTACAAAAAGAAAAATATATACGCAGTTCACTTCTGCAGTTAGATGTGGTGAAAGCGTTTAGTGGCGTATTTCAGTACAAAAAGAAAAATGTATATGCAGGTCACTGTTGCAGTCTGCAGTCATTTGTGGTAAAAGCGTTTAGCGACGTATTTAAGATCTAAAAGAAAAATATATATACCAGTTCACCATTAAAGTTATTTGCAGTAAAACCTTTAGTGGCCTATTTCAGTACAAAAAGAAAAATATATTCTCAGTTCACTTCTGCAGTTATATGTGGTAAGAGCGTTTAGTGGCCTATTTCATTACAAAATGAAAAATATATTCTTAGTTCACTTCTGCAGTTATATGTGGTGAAAGCGTTTATTGGCGTATTTCAGTACAAAATAAAAAATATATACGCAGTTCACTTCTGCAGTTATATGTGGTGAAAGCATTTAGTAGCCTATTTCAGTACTAAAAGAAAAATAGTAAGCAGAAAACGGCGGCTTCACCCAATAGCGGCCAATGGAAAACAAGGTGCTCACCCTAGAAAGCTTCACCCAAAGCCCTAGAGTCAAGAAATATGTAATGAAGTAAGCGGGCACACTATAACAGATGGGAGCTGAATGTATAATGATCCTTATTTAATATATAAAAATAACATAAAATACACATAATAACATGTATGATGCAATGTTCAGATCACACTGTAGAAAGGTAAAATCAACATAGATTGGAAATCTTTTCAATGGAAACGCATTGCAGCATATAACTATATTGGCGCAGTATCCAGATCACACTAGCTGTAACTGGCTTCACGTATAGGCAGCTTGTCCTCACAAAGGGGTGTAATATCGACAAGCTGCCTATAGGTTAAGCTAGCAGTAGTTTCCAAGGCACATCAAGTCACCTAACGATAAGTGAATTACACCACGAGGACACCAAGTTTTAATAGGTGACCTGCTATGCTCATATTATTGGCCTTGATAGGGTGATCAACTACCCCGACATGTCAGAGCTGCTGCATAAAGTGTGAGCCGTCTGTGCGCGCTTCCTGCGTTCACATCCTGCCGCTGCTCGCCTGTCTGTGCTACAGCGTAACTTCGGCCTTCCCGCTGACCGCCTCATATGTGACGTGCCCACCAGGTGGAACTCCACCTTGCACATGCTGGAGAGTGTGCGAGCAGCAGCAGGCCATAGTGGAGTTTCAGCTGCAGCAAGCACGGGTCACTCACACTGTGGAACAGCACCACTTCACAACCAATGACTGGGCCTCCATGCGAGACCTGTGTGCCCTGTTGCGCTGTTTCGAGTACTCCACCAACATGGCCAGTTGTTGACGCCGTTATCAGCGTTACAATACCACTTCTATGTCTCCTTGAAAAACACTTAGGGCGATGATGGAAGAGGAGGTGGCCCAGGAGGAGGAGGAGAAGGAAGAGGGGTAATTTTAGCACTTTCAGGCCAGTCTCTTAGAAGTGGCTCAGAGGGAGGTTTTTGCAAAAGCAGAGGCCAGGTACAAATGTTGGCAGCCAGGGCCCACTACTGGAGGACGAGGATGAGGAGGTAGAGGAGGATGAGGATGAAGCATGTTCACAGCGGGGTGGCACCCAACGCAGCTCAGGCTTATCACTGGTGTGTGGCTGGGGGAAACGGAGGACGATGACGATACGCCTCCCACAGAGGACAGCTTGTCCTTACCTCTGGGCAGCCTGGCACACATGAGCGACTACATGCTGCAGTACCTGCGCAATGACAGCAGAGTTGCCCATATTTTAACGTGTGCGGACTACTGGGTTGCCACCCTGCTGGATACATCAAAGACAATGTGCCCACCTTACTTCCTGCACTGGAGCGGGATAGGAAGATGCGCGAGTACAAGCACACGTTGGTAGATGCGCTACTGAGAGCATTCCCAAAAGTCAAAGGGGAACAAGTCGAAGCCCAAGGTGAAGGCTGAGAAGGAGCAAGAGGTCGCCAACGCAGCTGTGTCACGGCCAGCTCCTCTGAGGGCAGGGTTAGCATGGCAGAGATGTGGAAAAGTTTTGTCACCACGCCACAGCTAACTACACAACCACCTGATACGGAACGTGTTAGCAGGAGGCAGCATTTCACTAACATGGTGCAACAGTACACGTGCACACCCCTCCACGTACTGACTGATGGTTCGGCCCCATTCAACTTCTGGATCTCCAAATTGTCCACGTGGCCAGATCTAGCCTTTTATGCCTTGGAGGTGCTGGCCTGCCTGGCGGCCAGCGTTTTGTCTGAACGTGTATTCAGCACGGCAGGGGGCGTCATTACTGACAAACGCAGCCGCCTGTCCACAGCCAACATGGACAAGCTGACGTTCATAAAAATTAACCAGCCACGGATCCCACAGGACCTGTCCATGCAGAATAAACATTTATAACTACCTCCCCTTAACCATATATTCTTGTACTTCAGGGCACTTCTTTATTGAATCCTCTTTTTTTAATTTTACCATTATTTTTTGCGGGGCAACCCAAAGTTGAATGAACCTCTGGGTGCCAGGGACCTAAATATCTGAAAGTTTCCTTCTCCATTGGTGGGTGAAATGAAGCCTGATTCTCTGCTATGGGACCTCTCTCCTCTGTCTGTGTGTCAGGGACCTAACTTAACGTACTTGCTTGCTGTCTTGGTGGCAGACATTTAACTCTTTTTACTGTCTAATGACCACCCCATTGTCTGGGTGTCAGGGACCTACATAAATGATAATGGCCTGTTCCATTGCAGGTTGACCTGAGGCCTGTGTTGATGTTACGGGACCGCTCTCCTCTTTGCGGGTGCCATGGCCCTGAGTCTGTGAATGAGGCCTGTGGCACTGCAGGCAGACATGAATCCTTTTTGGCTGTGATGAGAACATTAAGTCCCATAGCATTCCCACCTGATGCCACCACAGCCTCCTATTCCACCTCCTCCAAGTTGCCAATTGATATTGGTTAATTTTTATTTATTTTATTTTATTTTAAGTCATTTCCCTATACACATTTGTTTGCAGGGGATTCACCTACATTTTGTTGTCTTTTGCATCCCTCTAGCCCTTTCCTGGGCTATTTTACAGCCTTTTTAGTGCCCAAAAGTTCGGGTCTCCATTAACTTCAATGGGGTTCGGAGTGAAGTTCGGGTCGAGTTCGGATCCCGAACCCGAACATCCAGGTGTTTGCTCAACTCTACACAACAGACAATTGATACTACATGTTATAATTGCCAAGGGTGCTGACAATACGTAACATAACATTAGTACCTGGTAGAGAGGAGAGCTGCATTCAACTTATGGTGCAAGAGTCACTAGAGGATGTGTTTGGCATCTTCAAAGAGACACTGCACATGCCATGACCGAAATGTTATATGTGATGCTGGATGGATAAATAAAGGAAACTTGCTTTGCACCTATTTATGAGTGTCATAGTTACTTTATTTGGATTTACAGAATTGATTCTACCACAGAGCACCAGTCCTCGAAACATTTCATGGCACCAATCATAAACCTACTAAAAAGAAAGCTGAAGTCTGAATAGTTCATAAGGCCAATATAAAAAGAAGTAAAGTTGCCTTTACTCATGTGGGCCACAATGTTTAGAAAAGACTTTCACTTTCACCAAATAAATTTCTTCCAGAGCATATTCCGCTCCAGTGAATTTAACAATAATGTTTCCCATTTTGACTCTTCAGTCAAGAAATCTTGAATAGTGTTGAGCGAACAGTTCGAGCATAGTTCGGGTTCGCACCGAATTTTGGGGTAGCTCGGGACACGGACCCGAACCCGAACATTTTAAAAAAGTTCAGGTTCGGGACCGTTGTTCGGCCATTTCTTCCCGATTTCTGAATGGGGTACACAGCAGCCAATCAGCTGTCTGGTGTCACAGCTGTGGCTGGCAAAGTATAATATTGTCCACCAAAACATATATTTTGTTCTGGGGTGAAATTCAATTGCCAAAATAGCAATACCATAAATCTGGTGTCACAGCTGTGGCTGGCAAAGTATAATATTGTCCGCCAAAACATATATTTTGTTCTGGGGTGAAATTCAATTGCCAAAATAGCAATACCCTGAATCTGGTGTCCCAGCTGTTGCAGGTCAAGTGTTAATCTGTCCGTAAAAGGGTATATTTTGTTCTGGGGTAAAATTCAATTGCCAAAATAGCAATACCCTGAATCTGGTGTTCCAGTAGTGGCTGGCAAAGTATAATACTGTCCGCCAAAACATATATTTTGTTCTGGGGTGAAATTCAATTGCCAATATAGCAATACCTTGAATCTGGTGTTCCAGCTGTTGCAGGCCAAGTGTTAATCTGTCCGTAAAGGGTATATTTTGTTCTGGGGTGAAATTCAAATGCCAAAATAGCAATACCCTGAATATGGTGTTCCAGCAGTTGCAGGCCAAGTGTTAATCTGTCCGTAAAAGGGCATATTTTGTTCTGGGGTGAAATTCACTTGCCAATATAGCAATACCCTGAATCTGGTGTTCCAGCTGTTGCAGACCGAGTGTTAATCTGTCCGTAAATGGTATATTTTGTTCTGGGGTGAAATTCACTTGCCAATATAGCAATACCCTGAATCTGGTGTTCCAGCTGTTGCAGGCCAAGTGTTAATCTGTCCGTAAAGGGTATATTACACTCAAGGTGTATATACAAGTGCTGAGAGGGTCATCCTCATTAACCTTACACGCTACCGTGCATCTCCCTTTGTATTTCTGTCCATTAAAGGGTATATTACACAAAGTGTTAAAATACAATTGCTGAAGGCATAATCCTACATGTTTTTCTCACGCTACTGTGCATCTCCAAGTGTAAATCTGTCCATAAAAGGATACCTTTCATCCAGGGCCTAAATACTAGCCCTAAAATAGATATTCCCTAAATCAGTGGTTACTGCTGTGCCTGGATTAGTGTAATACGCTACATAAATGAATAGGCAGATAGTGTTAGGTGCCTGTAAAAAAGGCCTGAATTTGAAATCAATACATTGGGCCAAATATTTTTTCTTATTGTGGTGCTTGGTGAATGGTAACAATGAGTAAAACATCTAGTAAGGGACGCGGACGCAGTCGCTTTGTTGTTAGTGTTCCCTCTGGTGCTGGGAGAGGACATACGTCCTAGTGAACCAACTACCTCAGGTTCCAGTACCCGCCAGAATTTACAGCGATATTTGGTGGGCCCAATGCTATTCTAAGGATGGTAAGGCCTGAGCAGGTACAGTGGATCCAGCACGTTCACAACATTATCTCCCACCCAGTCTTCTGCAGAAAGCGGACAGGTGGCGCCTGAAAACCAAGCCCCTCAGTCTGTCACATCACCCCCATGCATATCAGGGAAACTGTCTGAGCCTCAAGTTATGCAGCAGTCTCTTATGCTGTTTGAAGATTCTGCTGGCAGGGTTTCCCAAGGGAATCCACCTAGCCCTTCCCCAGTAGTGGAACACATAGAATGCACTGATGCACAACCACTGATGTTTCCTGATGATGAGGACATGGAAATACCACCTCATCGGAGTCCGCACGTCTCTGATGATGACGAAACACAGGTGCCAACTGCTGCGTCTTTCTGCAGTGTGCAGACCGAACAGGAGGTCATGGAGGAAGACTGTGTGGAAGACGATGCAGGGGACGATGAGGTCCTAGACCCCACATGGAATGAAGGTCGTGCCACTGACTTTCATAGTTCAGAGGAAGAGGCAGTGGTGAGACGCCAACAGCGTAGCAAAAGAGGGAGCAGGGGGCAAAAGCAGACCAGCCGCCGCCAAGAGGGTTCGCCTGCTACTGGCCACCACCACCAGGGACCGAGCACTCCAAAGGCAGCTTCAAGGAGTTCCCTGGCATGGCACTTCTTTAAACAATGTGCTGACGACAAGACCTGAGTGGTTTGCACGCTGTGCCATCAGAGCCTGAAGCGAGGCATTAACGTTCTGAACCTTAGCACAACCTGCATGACCAGGCATCTACATGCAAAGCATGAACTGCAGTGGAGTAAACACCTTAAAAGCAAGGAACTCACTCTGGCTCCCTGCTCCCTCTTCTGCTGCTGCCTCGGCCTCTTCCTCCGCCTCGTGAAGAACGTTGGCACCTGCCGCCCACCAAAGAGAGGATGTGCCACCGACACCACCACCTGCGCCACCAAGCATCTCCACCATGTCACACGGCAGCGTTCAGCTCTCCATCTCACAAACCTTGGAGAGAAAGCGTAAATTCCCACCTAGCCACCCTCGAGCCCTGGGCCTGAATGCCAGCATTTCTAAACAACTGGCCTTTGAAATGCTGTCATTCAGGCTGGTGGACACAGACAGCTTTAAACAGCTGATGTCCATGACTGTCCCACAGTATGTTGTTCCCAGCCGCCACTACTTCTCCAAGACAGCCGTGCCTTCCCTGCACAACCAAGTATCCGATAAAATCAAGTGTGCACTGTGCAACGCCATCTGTGGCAAGGTCCACCTAACCACAGATACGTGGACCAGTAAGCACGCCAGGGACGCTATATCTCCCTAACTGCACAATTGGTAAATGTAGTGACGGCTGGGCCCCAGGCGGAGAGTTCCTTGGCGAACGTCCTTCCGCCGCCAAGGATCGCAGGGCATCATTCTTTGCCTCCTGTAGCCTCCTCCTCCTACTCGGCTTCTTCCTCCTCTGCTGCCCACCAGCTCATCCAGTCAGCCACACACCTTCACCACCAACTTCAGCACAGCCCGGGTAAACGTCAGCAGGCCATTCTGAAACTCATATGTTTGGGGGACAGGCCCCACACCGCGTAGGAGTTGTGGCGGGGTACTGAACAACAGACCGACGAGTGGTTTCTGCCGGTGGGCCTCAAGCCCGGCCTGGTGGTGTGCGATAATAGGCTAAATCTCGTCCCAGCTCTGGGACTAGCCAGTTTGACACACATCCCTTGCATGGCGCATGTGCTGAATTTGGTGGTGCAGAAGTTCATTCACAACTTCCCCGACATGTCAGAGCTGCTGCATAAAGTGCGGGCCGTCTGTGCGCGCTTCCGGCGTTCACATCCTGCCGCTGCTCACCTGTCTGCGCTACAGCGGAACTCGGCCTTCCTGCTCACCGCCTCATATGCGACGTGCCCACCAGGTGGAACTCCACCTTGCACATGCTGGAGAGACAGCAGCAGGTCATAGTGGAGTTTCAGCTGCAGCACGCACGCGTCAGTCGCACTGCGGAACAGCACCACTTCACCACCAATAATTGGGCCTCCATGCGAGACCTGTGTGCCCTGTTGCACTGTTTCGAGTACTCCACCAACATGGCCAGTGGCGATGACACCGTTATCAGCGTTACAATATCACTTCTATGTCTCCTTGAGAAAACTCTTAGGGCGATGATGGAAGAGGAGGTGGCCCAGGAGGAGGAGGAGGAGGATGAGGGGTCATTTTTAGCACTTTCAGGCCAGTCTGTTAGAAGTGGCTCAGAGGGAGGTTTTTGTAGCAGCAGAGGCCAGGTACACATGTGGCCAGCCAGGGCCCACTACTGGAGGACAAGGAGGATGAGGAGGAGGTGGAGGAGGATGAGGATGAAGCAGGTTCACTGCGGGGTGGCATCCGACATAGCTCGGGCCCATCACTGGTGCGTGGCTGGGGGATACGGAGGACGATGACGATACGCCTTCCACAGAGGACAGCTTGTCCTTACTTCTGGGGAGCCTGGCACACATGAGCGACTACATGCTGCAGTACCTGCGCAACGACAGCAGAGTTGCCCACATTTTAACGTGTGCAGACTACTGTTTTGCCACCCTGCGGGATCCCCGGTACAAAGACAATGTGCCCACCTTAATTCCTGCACTGGAGCATGATAGGAAGATACACGAGTACAAGCGCACACTTGTAGACGCGCTCCTGAGAGCATTCCCAAATGTCACAGGGGAATAGGTGGAAGCCCAAGGCGAAGGCAGAGGAGGAGCAAGAGGACGCCAATGCAGCTGTGTCATGGCCAGCTCCTCTGAGGGCAAGATTAGCATGGCAGAAATGTGGAAAAGTTTTGTCTCCACGCCACAGCTAACTGCACCACCACCTGATGCGGAACGTGTTAGCACTAGGCAGCATTTCACTAACATGGTTGAACAGTACGCCTGCACACCCCTCCATGTACTGACTGATGGTTCGGCCCCATTCAACTTCTGGGTCTCCAAATTGTCCACGTGGCCAGAGTTAGCATTTTATGCCTTGGAGGTGCTGGCCTGCCCGGCGGCCAGCGTTTTCTCTGAACGTGTATTCAGCACGGCTGGGGGCGTCATTACTGACAAACGCATCCGCCTGTCCACAGCCAATGTGGACAAGCTGACGTTCATAAAAATGAACCAGGCATGGATCCCACAGGACCTGTCCCTCCCTTGTGCAGAATAGACATTTATAACTGCCTCTCCCTCAACCATGTATTCTTGTACTCCAGGGCACTTCTTTATTGAATACTCATTTTTTTAACTTTACCATGATCTTGCGGTGCAACCCTAAAGTTGAATGGACCTCTCCTCAATCTGGGCGCCGGGCCTAAATAACTGAAAGTGGCCTTCTCCAGTGGTGGGTGATATGACGCCTTATTCCTTGCTGTGGGACCTCTCTTCTCTGTCTGGGTGCTGGGGCCTAAATAACTGAAAGGGGCCTTCTCCATTGGTGGGTGATATGACGCCTTATTCCTTGCTGTGGGACTTCTATCCTCTGTCTGGGTGCTGGGGCCTAAATAACTGAAAGTGGCCTTCTCCAGTGGTGGGTGATATGACGCCTTATTCCTTGCTGTGGGACCTCTCTTCTCTGTCTGGGTGCTGGGCCTAAATAACTGAAAGTGGCCTTCTCCAGTGGTGGGTCATATGACGCCTTATTCCTTGCTATGGGACCTCTCTCCCTGTCTGGGTGCTGGGGCCTAAATTACTGAAAGTGGCCTTCTCCAGTGGTGGGTAATATGACGCCTTATTCCTTGCTGTAGGACCTCTCTCCTCTGTCTGGGTGCTGGGGCCTAAATAACTAAAACTGGCCTTCTCCAAAGGTGGGTGATATAACGCCTTATTCCTTGCTGTGGGACCTCTCCTCTGTCTGGGTGCTGGGGCCTAAATAACTGAAAGTGGCATTCTCCAGTGGTGCGTGATATGACACATGATTCCTTGCTGTGGGACCTCTCTCCTCTGTCTGGGTGCTGGGGCCTAAATAACTGAAAGTGGCCTTCTCCAGTGGTGGGTGATATGACGCCTTATTCCTTGCTGTGGGACCTCTCTCCTCTGTCTGGGTGCTGGGATCCAGGTGTTCGCTCATCTCTAATCTTGACATCTGATAGTCTAAAAATCTGTATACACCATACCATAATTTGGGGTACTCTCACACGTATCGGTTGTTTAAACAGCAGTTTCACCTCTCAAATAGAACAGAATCACGGAGTGAAGTTGGAGAGATGTGTAGGAAAGCTAAAACCTAGCAAACTTTATTGATATGCTCTGAAAATAAGTGGAGGGTGATTAAAGCTAGCAATTAAGTAGACAAAAACAAGAGGGGCTGCACCCTTCATCCGCAGAGGAACTAGCACAGATATGTCATGCGGTACATAGAGTTGCAGCATTCAATGGGGGCAAACCATATAATGAATTATAAAGGTGACGCATGGATTGCAGTAATGGATCAGCCGCCTCAAACACTGAGGTACCGCACTGCTGATTAGCCTGCCTGTTACAACCCATACAGCTGTCACCAATTCATTAACAGGTCGCCTTTGATTGTCTGCATATGTCCGGATCCACTGCTCCTCTTTAGGTTGCTGTATATACATGCGACTGTAAGGGAAATAATAGCGCAGCGATCCAGATCCAACTGCCACTGGGCAAAGCCTGGCGTCCCTCCTAACGAGGGATCTTACAGCCTTGCTGGATATGCCCAGTAGGAGTCCTCAATGCAGAGATATCCCCAGCACACTTGCATCGGCACCTACTGATATTTCAGTGCCGACTGAAAACAGCCATTAAATGTATGGATCGAGATTCAGCAGGTGGCTCGGCGCGTTTCACAGAAGGATCATCAGGAACCTATCCTGCGCATTAATCCAGATCAGCATCCCACATTTAGTAAGTCTATTGCTGGAGCAGCCGTTCCACGTGTGTGGACACAGCCTGCCGGCGTTGTTACGGCCGTACCAGCGCCGGCAGGCTCATGTTCCTACACATCTCTCCAACTTCACTCCGTGATTCTACTCTCACACGTGGCAAATTTTGCTGCTGAAATTTTCTGCAACTGAAATTCAGCTCCACTCACTTGAATAAGGCTTGCATAAATTTATGAGCTTCCCACCAAAACATCCCCATTCAAATGAATAGAACTGATTTTCAGTTGCAGAAATTTTCTACACCAAAATCTGCTGGGTGTAAGGGGCCCGTAAGACACAATTTTAGTTTTTATGCATATATATATATAAAGGCATGCAAAAGTGTGGACACCCCTTGTCAAAATTACCGTTACTGTAAACAGTTAAGCAAGTTGAAGACATAAAGTTAAATATGAAACATTCAATTAGTATTTAAAGCAAAAACATTTTTCAATTTTCATCTTTTACATTTTCAAAATAACAAAAAGGAAAAGGGCCCAAAGCAAAACTTTAGGCATTCTGCATGGTTAGTACCCTACAGCATTTTTCGCCCTATAAAACGCATCGGCCCATAAGACGCACCTAGGTTTTTGAGGAGGAAAATAAGAAAAAAAAATATTTTGAACCAAAAGTTGTACTTTTGGTGTTTTTTTTTACTAATAATGTTCTGTGCATGACACTATTATGACACACTGTTATGGGGGATCTGTGGATGATACACTGTTATGGGGAATCTGTGGAGGACTCACTGTTATGGTCGATCTGTGGATGACGCACTCTTATGTGGGATCTGTGGATGATGCACTGTTATGGGGGGAGCGGAAGATGGCACTGTATGGGGGGGCATCTGGGGATGGCACTGTATGTGGGCATCTGGGGATGGCACTGTATGGTGGCTTAAAGCAAAAACATTTTTTAAATTTTCATCTTTTATATTTTCTAAATAACAAAAAAGGAAAAGGGCCCAAAGCAAAACTTTAGGCATTCTGCATGGTTAGTACCTACCGTATTTTTTGCCCTATAAGACGCACCGACCCATATGATGCGCCTAGCTTTTTGAGGAGGAAAATAAGAAAAAATTATATTTTGAACCAAAAGGTTGGTGGGTTTTTTACTAATAATGTTCTGTGCATGACACTATTTTGACACATTGTTATGGGGGATCTGTGGATGATACACTGTTATGGGGAATCTGTGGAGGACTCACTGTTATGGGGGATCTGTGGATGACGCACTCTTATGTGGGATCTGTGGATGATCCACTGTTATGGGGGGAGCGGGGGATGGCACTGTATGGGGCCTCTGGGGATGGCAATGTATGGGGGCATCTGGAGATGGCACTGTATAGGGGCATCTGTGGATGGCACTGTATGGGGGCATCTGTGGATGGTACTGTATGGGGGCATCTGTGAATGGCACTGTATGGGGGCATCTGGGGATGGCACTGTATGAGGGCATCTGTGGATGGCACTGTCTGGGGGCATCTGTTGATGGCACTGTATGGGGGCATCTGGGGATGGCACTGTATGGGGGCATCTGTGGATGGCACTGTATGGGGGCATCTGGAGAGGGCACTGTATGGGGGCATCTGAGGATGGCTCTGTATGGGGCATCTGTGGATGGCACTGTATGGGGGCATCTGGGGACGGCACTGCTATGGGGGATCTGTGGATGACACAGACATGTACGTGTGACATACTTTTCTTTTCAATAATTTTTATTGAGAAATTTTCAGAATAAGAGTACATACATTCAATCAATTGCCTGTGACAGCATACTTATAGATCCATACAATTGAAATATGTAACGGTACAGCAGACGATACAAATATCGTGATAACATAGGTACATGGTAAAAAGATAATCGCCTAACTGAGTGATGTAGAAAAATATGTCACAGTCATAAAGCAACCTCAGAACAATAAACATTGTCATAGCATACATGTACTACATGGAAAAGAATAAAAGGAACAAAAGATAACAAAAAAGTATGTGAAAAAGGTCACAGCATCCATTAAAGATGTAAATCAATAGAGGGAAGTGCCAGTCAGCTAACATAGGTTAGCCATTTGCCCCAATATGCCAAAAACCTGTCCACCCTCTGCTCTTTGTACACCCAAGCCTTTTCATAGGTACAACGAATGACGAGATAAAGGTCCCACTGTTACGAATAAGAAGTTTTCGAAACGCGTCAACAGCCAATACACCAGAGAAATTGTTGTGTCCTTACGTCTGTGAACACTTGCGAATAAAGTATGGAGAAAAAGACACTTCAACAAAAGTGAGTGCTGGAGCCTTTATCTCGTCATTCGTTGTACCTTTCAAAGGAGGTTGAAAAACCTGGCACCGTGCACAAGGGTACATCCGTACAGCAGACCAAAGTGAGCTGGTATACACATTGTACATCCCTTTTTATAGGTACATGATGTGTGTACCCCTGTTAGTATTTCGGTTAGCGGAAGGATAGTACCCGACTTCCAGTATCTAGTTAGAACTAGCTTAGTAGTGAGTAAGAAAAATGCACATGGAATTCTGACCTCTCCAGGCAACCCGCTGATGTCTACAAAGAATAAGGCATTTTGAGGTGACTTTGACAAGCAAGTGCCACTAAAATCCATAGCGACACGGAATACCACAACTGGGCTATACGTGGTCAAGACCACAAAACATGCAATAAGGTACCTCGACCCCCACAGCCTCTCCAACATAAATGGGAGGTACCAGGATAGATTCTGCTAAGTCTATCTGGCGTGACGTACCACCAAAGACAGGTTTTAATGGCAGCTTCATGTAATAGAGTATTGCGAAAAGTGTAGGAGATAAACTTAAAAGTTTTCTGCCATGTCACATCAGTGATAGTACAATGCAGCTCTCTAACCCAAGCCTTGAGGGGGGTTGATTTAGAGAATTTGCCCTTACTACCTAACAAAGAATACAGAGGTTTACCGCCCTTTTTGGAGCCACTAGGGGACGACCACATTTCGAATATAGTGTCATTAGCATTAGTTAGATAAGGGGTCATCGAGGAAACCAGATGGCGGATTTGCAAGTACTTAAAGAAATCTTCTTTTGGGACCCCATATTTAGATTGAAGCTGTGAGAAGGATTTAAGGGCATTCCCTGTATAGAGGTGGTGAAGCCATATAAGGCCCTTAGACTCCCAAGTATGAAGATTAATACTGGGTATGTGTAGTGTCAAAAGTCGGAAGGGAGAGACCTAAAGCAATGAAACCTCTGAGGACTTGCTCTTCTCATGGAAGAGAAGCCAGTGGGTCAAAGCAGCTTCCATTAAAACTGGCAACGGCTTAATTTTCACAGGTGAGACGCTAAGGGCATTAATCAGTAGAGCCCTCAAATTTCTGGATGGGGATTGTTCCGTTCTCTAGCTGAATCCACAGGATCATAGAGTCTGGAGACCACCAATGCCTTAATGACTGAACCTGGGAAGCCAGAAAGTAGTCATATATACTAGGTAAACCTAAACCACCCAGTTGTTTCGGGAGATAGAGCGCTTGGGCTGCTATCCTATGACATTTACCTGCCCAGATATAGTTATTAAGAATACCCTGAGTGGCAGAGAAGAAGCTCCTAGGGACTTTTATAGGGACAGTACGGAAGACAAAAAGCAACTTAGGAGTCTTGCCACCAATCAAGAGGATGATTGTCCTGCAGTGTCCTCAGTAAACGCTCTGGTATATTCAGTGGAAGAATCTGTGATTTAGCTTAATTGACTTTATAGTAAGATACCCGACTGAAAGAGTTAATCACAGAGAACACTGCAGGAAGGGATTCCCCAGGTGACGTTAAAGACAACAAGATGTCGTCCGCATACAAGGAAATACAATGGTCCTTATTTCCTATAGGGATGCCCGTGATATTAGGATGAGTCCGAATGGCCTGTGCCAGCAGTTCAAGTGCTAGTACAAAAACTAGCGGGGAGAGGGGACATCCCTGCCTCGTACCGTTGGTTATTTTAAAAGGGGACGATATGGCCCCATTGACAAACACGCTAAGCGATGGGTTGGAATATAATGCCCGGATTGCAGTGACAAAGGACATACCCAATCCCATCCGTTGGAGGGCGGAGAAGGTGAACGACCAATTGAGACGGTCGAACGCCTTCTCCGTGTCCAAGGCAACCAAAAGGGCCTGATCTCTCCTACGACCAACCACATCCACTAGATTTAAAACTCTACGGATATTATCAGTAATCTGCCTCCCTTTAAAAAAAACTGTTTGATCAGGTCCCATTTGATTGGGCATAACTTTAGCAAGCCTATTTGCTAATATTTTGGCATATAGCTTCAAATCCGAATTTAGGAGGGATATGGGCCTATAATTTTGGGGGCTATCTGTAGTTTTTCCTGGTTTAGGCAAAGCTACTATCGTTGCAGCCAACATTTCCTCCGGGAAATATCCCTTATGAAATGCCAAATTGAATATTTTAAGCAAATGAGGGAAAGAAGATCAGGGAATGTTTTATAATAAAGATTGAAAAGCCGTCTGGGCCGGAGCCTTATTGGGTGGAAGAGAGGAAATACCCTTCAAAATTTCAGATTAGGAGATCGGTAGAGCAAGCATCTCGCTATCCTGCTGATTAAGAGTTGGTAGATGGAGGTTTTCTAGGAACTAATTAATTTCTAGAAGCGAGGCCTGATAGGTCTGTGGGGAGTCTTTAAGATTGTATAGGGAGGAATAATAAGCTGCAAATTTGTCAGAAATCCCTATCGGGTCATAGATTTTAGACTTAGAGATGGAGTCTATTAAATAGAGAATACGAGTTTTAACAGCTCTAGCTTTAAGCCGCCGAGCAAGCAATTTACCTGACTTATTGTCCTGGGAATAGAACCTGGCTTTCATAGATCTCAAGTTTTTCTCATATGAGAATAAAAGGTCTTCCCTAAGCTGGGTTCTGAGGGTTCTGATCTGATCAGTTCTCAATGACGTAACCTGCTGTTTGTTCAGAGCTTCCAAGGCAGATAATTTAGATATAGTATCCTGGATTTTCTGATCCTCAGTTTTTTACGCTTGACTGCCCAGTTTAATGAACATGCCTCTGATCACTGCCTTATGGGCATTCCATAGACTATAAGTTCTAGACACTGAGGACTCATTAATGGAAAAATATTCCCTGCGAGAGTTACAAAGTTCCGTTTTATAAGTCGGATTAGACAACAAATACGGGCTACAACGCCACAGAGTCTCTTTATGAGGAAAGGCCTCTTTAATGGAAAAAGAGATTGCGGCGTGGTCGGACCATTTAATCAATGGCGGACTTCTCAGCTAATTGTAACAATGACCTACTAACTAGAAAGAGGTCAATGCGGGAGTATGTATTATGCACTTGGGAAAAGTAGGAGAAATCCCGTTCCGAAGCGTGCTGCAATCTCCAAATATCATACAATTCTTCACGTAGAAGCAAAGGGTGTAATGTGGGGTAGAGGTGACGAGTGGCAGCTGTGGAGTCATCAATGGCGTTAGGAACCGTATTAAAGTCACCGCATATAATAAGATGACCCTCCTTAATCTTATGCATTTTAGCTAGTACCCTATTAATAAAATGAATCTGGTGTTTATTTGGTGCATATATCACCACAAGGGTATAGTCAATGTTGTTGATTGAGCACACTTGGATAATAAATCTGCCATTAGGGTCCACAATTGACTCACCCGGGGAATAGGCCACAGAACTACTAATGGCCAGAATGACTCCTCTTTGCTTACTACGATAGTGGGATTGCACGACATGCGGATATAAATTATGGCGAATCCTAAAGGCATCTTTGGCTACAACATGTGATTCCTGGACACACAGGACATCAGCTTTTTGTTTGATAGCCTCCGACCACACAAAGGATCTCTTGTGAGGGCTATTCAAGCCCCTAGCATTAATAGATATTAATTTGAGACCCATTGGGAAGCAGGAATGCTATGTAGACATGGCATATTGAATACGTTTGTTCTCCGACAATCAATAGGGGGTACTCCCTCACGGCTAAGAGGTACAGCAGCAAAAAAGATGTGTGACCTTAAAAACCAAACAAGAACAATACATATAAACATATGCAGAACAGAGCGGGATGAAAAATCCCAACTATAAGTAGATTTCAGCATCTACTATACCAAAGTAGGAGCGAAAGTTATACTTGAAGCCTGTAGTGACATGGAAAGGCTCATGCACCACAAACGATTATCAGGATCAATGCTTTTTGCCCCGCTTTGCATGCACAGTACGCCACTCCGCTGAGACTGATTGAGGACGAGCGGGGTGGGACACGACCACGTCCTGCAAAGAGATGTTCCACAAGTGCAGTAGGCGTTTGCCCTCTTCAACAGAGGCGATGGTGTGAACCTGGCCTTGATGGGTCAGTATAAGCTTGGTTGGAAAGCCCCACTAATAGAGAATATTGTGCTCTCTCAAGGCCAGAGTAACCGGAGCCAACGAGCGCCTCTGCCGCATGGTGTAAGCCGACAGATCTGAAAAAATCTTAACAGACTGAAAAGGTGCAGGGAGCTCAGGAAGTGCTCGGGAAGCTGCTAGCACCGCTTCTTTTGTGCGGAAAAAAGTGAATCCGGGCCAGTGTATCCCGAGGTAAATTTTCAGAAATATGTTTAGGCCTTGGTAGCCTGTGGGCCCTATCAATGGTCAGATCACCAATTGAGCAGGAGGGTAGAAGTTGTTGTAGCAAGGTTTTAATATAATCCGCTAGAGCAGACACAGAGACATCTTCTAAAATGCCCCGAAACTTAAAATTATTGCGTCTGGATCGATCCTCCAGATCATACACTTTAGTTTGGAGTCTTTCCAATTCAGAAGAGAGCTCTTCCTGTCTGTCTATCACCAGATTGTGAGACGTGGCGAACTCTCCCATTTTGGTTTCTATATGAGAGACCCTGGAATCCAAGTCTGCCACAGAGGACTGTAGTGGGGTCAGTAGGGCAGAGAAGTCCTTTTGTAAGGCCCCCCCAAAGGCTACTAGCATATCTCTTAACAAAGTCCCCGAGGCTGGCTGCTCAGAAGTAGGAAAGCTCTGTAATATGTCAGAGGACAGGGATGCCGGGGGTAAACCTTGTCTCACCTCCAGTATTGCAGGGAGTTGCAGCTCCGGTAAATCTGGATAATCGTGCTGCGCAAATGAATAAGATGGCGCCGCGCTTTCTTCTTAGGACGCTGATGTAAGGGAGAAGCGCCAATGGTCGACGAGCCGGGGAGGAAAAGTCCCGTTGTTGCTGGTTTGTCACGCGGTCCGAGGAGAGGGACATCGCTGTGTTGTGAAGGTGAGAGAGAACCTTCTGCCCCCTGAGAAACTGGAGAAGCAGGAATTGCCGCCATTTGACGTTGCGAGGAGGGAGGCTCCTTCCCAAAGTAGAACTCCAGCTTCTCTTGTTTGGCAATCGATTTTCTGCCCCTAGGCATGGTCAGGGCACTTCACTGGGTACACAGGTGGCGTAATAAGTAGTTTTCAACTCCACAGAAAGGGCAAAAGCCGCTGATAAAGTAGCTTGGTGCAGGAGCTGTAAGATCAAGCGCCATCACGCTCGACAGCCAAGCCACGCCCCCGTGTGACATACTTTTAAGAATATATAAAACATTTAATATTAAGAAGGCGGTAAGTAAGGGCCGTGGAAATGGCCGTGATGCTGATGGTGCACGCAGAGGCCATGGCCCTGGGCACGATGAAACTGAGTAAAATAATGTAGCTGAAAAACATTATTTGGAAGGGCCTTCCGGTTAGCTGACTCTCTAAAACAGGGGTGCACAACCTTTTTTTGGTCTGAGGGCCGCATTGTCACAGTGCTTTATTTCAAGGGGCCACAAATTAATAAAAGTTGATTTTGCCTCGTTTTCATCAGCCTATTACACAGGCCAATGTAAAGTGACTGTGGAGGAGTGATCGCTATCACAGTCATTCCTCCTTCATTTAATTATATTGATTATCAGTAACACATCTCTGATTACACAAAGGGATGTGCGGCGCAATTATACCGCCACTTATCATGAATGAACGTTACTATGAAGACTTGTTCCCAGTAAAATTGACTTTTAACAACTTCCTGCAGCATGGCTCCTGAAACCAAAGAGTTATACTTAGGGCTTTTTCACACTTGCGTATTTCTTTTCCGGCATAGAGTTCCGTCGTCGGGGCTCTATGCCAGAAAAATCCTGATCAGGATTATCCCAATGCATTCTGAATGGAGAGAAATCCGTTCAGGATGCATCAGGATGTCTTCAGTTCAGGACCGGAACGTTTTTTGGCCGGAGAAAATACCGCAGCATGCTGCGCTTTTTGCTCGGCCAAAAATCTCGAACACTGCCACTTAAGGCCGGATCGCGAATTAATGCCCATTGAAAGGCATTAACCGGATCGCCTAAGCTAAGCGTCGTTTCGGCGCATCGCGGATCCGACGTTTAGCTTTTTCTGACTGAGTTACCATGGCAGCCAGGACGCTTAAGGTCCTGGTTGCCACGTCAACTGGTCGTAGCTGGTCAGGCACAGCGATTGCTACCGCCGATGTGGCTCCAAGACGCTCCAGAGTGACATCAGGGCGCCCCACAGCGCATGAGATCGCGTGATCGCATGGATCACGTGATCGCATGGATCACGTGATCCATGCGAATACGTGATCCATGCGTAGCAGCTGCCTCTGGACGCACTCTCGAGCCTGAGCGCGACGGCTGTGAGTATACCGCTTCCCCACTCCCACTACACCTTGCCATGGCAACCAGGGCTTTAATAGCGCCCTGGCTGCCATAGTAACACTGAAGTATTTTGAAGACTGGATCAGTCTTCAAATGTTAGTTCAATTGCGCAGCCACGGATCCGGCGTATAACTTCCGCGACGGAAGTGCACGCCTCGGATCCTTAACAACGCTAGCGTGAAAGAGCCCTAACCTGCGCTAACATTCAGCTCTCCAGCCAATCAGTGGCTTGAGCGGTGATGTGGCCACATGCAGCAGGTCACTGCTTGAAGCCAGTGGGTTGACTGCTGAGTGGTTTATGTGACCGGACTTTGCCGGCTTCCTGGATCCTCCGGCACTAAGGAGAGCTTCTATAATGGAATGGGGGAAAAACTGCATCCTATGGGGCGGAAAATACGGTAAAAAGGCCTTTGGAGGACACTCTGACACTTTGTTAATTTTAAATTTTTCCTTTTTAGACATCATGCACACAACCCGTATGTATTTTTGCGATCCGCTTAAAAATACAAATGACACAGTGTTGCATTCCATATTGTTGAATTGATAATAACTCAATTAAGAATTATTAATTATGGTCATAAAAATAATTAACCATGAATTTTTCATAACTTCTTGAAATCATGACCTGGGCAAATTGTAGATAACCTAATCAATATAATTCACATCTGAGTCCCACTATTTCCTCAGATAATGTTATTTTTTAATTTGAGATGAAATTACGCTAAAGATGTAATTTTGATATTAAATAATAATACTGGTATTATAAAAATATGCAGATTTATTGGTTGCTAAGGTTATAAGCATAAATATTTAAACACATTGGCACATGCCATGACCGAAATGTTATATGTGATACTGGATGGATAAATAAAGGAAACTTGCTTTGCACCTATTTATGAGTGTCATAGTTACTTTATTGGGATTTACAGAATTGAGTCTACCACAGAGCACCAGTCCTCGAAACATTTCATGGCACCAATCATAAACCTACTAAAAAGAAAGCTGAAGTCTGAATAGTTCATAAGGCCAATATAAAAAGAAGTAAAGTTGCCCTTACTCATGTGGGCCACAATGTTTAGAAAAGACTTTCACTTCCACCAAATAAATTTCTTCCAGAGCATATTCCGCTCCAGTGAATTTAACAATAATGTTTCCCATTTTGACTCTTCAGTCAAGAAATCTTGAATAGTGTTGAGCGAACAGTTCGAGCATAGTTCGGGTTTGTACCGAATTTTGGGGTGTTCGGGACACGGACCCGAACCCGAACATTTTAAAAAAAGTTCAGGTTCGGGTCCGTTGTTCAGCGATTTCTTCACGCTTTCTGAATGGGGTGCACAGCAGCCAATCAGCTAGCGTTTTACTTCTTGAGATTTACTGCTGAACGGTAGAACAGTTTGCCGTGAACAAAAATATTGGCTTACTGTAGGCTCAACGGCTTAAAATGAAAAAAACATTAAACTTTATTCATTGTCAAAATTAATAGCAAACTTAATTCACGATTAAGGACCATAAGTCCAAACAATATTGTATTAGCAGAAGGCTGCCAGTACCCTGTATTGCCTTCTGTCAACTGAGTCACAGCAGGGCCCTGCACTGTTGCTCTGGGGGTATCCCTGCCTACCCCTGTATGTGTACATAAATTGTATAAAGTAATGCTTGGGTGTGCTCCCCGATGGTGAACGGGCGAAAGGCAAACCCATGCAAAACACTCAATGTACACACCAGACGGGTAGTACCCTGCAAAAACTGGGTAAGGTGTAGCCCAATGTAATAGCTGGCTACTATACTATAAACCCAGCAGCAGGAAAAATTGCACTCTGGTCAGGAATAACTGACCCTGCCTATCTACACAACTTGCCCTGTCTGCCGCTCTACGCGTTTCTGGGGTTATGTGACAACCCCTCATCAGGAGCAGCAGCACAGTAATAGAGATATTAAAGAACGGGCAGTTTTGAGCGTTTCATACACGTGGAAGACGCGGCAGCATTGGCGCTAGTAAGGCCGTGCGCGCGCGCGCCTTCCACCTGTTTAAATAGATAGAGATCCTCATCGAGACGCAGGGCGCGGCGCGTTCAGCCAATGAGAGAGGGGGCGTGGTATGTTACTGCATCGCGTCCCGGTCCTCATCTGGCCACTTACATTGTATCGCCCGGCCCGTCTAATACATTGTAAAGCAGGGATCTTAAGGCGGCTCATATTGGGCAACCATATAGAGGTAGATAGATACTATAGAGGGAAGATGGTAAAGCGAGTTAAGACATTACCATGTCATCAAAGTTAACCGTGTAGAAATGTTACAGTGATTACCGTGGGAGTAAAAGACGATATGGTTCAAAATAGTTGGTACACCTGTATATATGATGTCTATATATATATCACCATATCACGACATAGATGATATGGCTAATAATATACAGGATCAGCCAAATAAGAAATAAATCACAAGATCCATAACTTCTGTGTAAGTAACGGAAGCCGGTGGAACCATATTGGCCGTCTCGGACGCTTAGCGGAGAAGGGGGAATCAGGATCGAGGGAGTTACGGAACCCTTACTGTATATAACCCAAGGGTGGTGTGTATATGTATATCAGGGTAGGAAGTACTAGATGAAGCAGGTATAGCTGCTCCTATCATTAAGTCCATAGGGCTTTTCTGTCCGAAGCCTCCAAATCCACCCCAATTCCTTCCGTAACAATCTGTTATCCCAGTCCCCACCGCGTGGGGATTGTTTAATGTGCTCAATCCCTTGAAAGTGTTTGTAATGCATCTGAGCACCACGGTTCTCATTAACATGCCGTGCCACTGTAGTGTCCTTGTTGTTTCTGATATCACCTAAGTGTTCTCCTACTCTTCTTCTAAATTTGCGCAGTGTCTTTCCAATATACTGTACACCACAGGAGCACGTAATGAGGTATATGACCCCCGTGGTTTTGCAGTTGATGTATGACCGTATGTCATATACATCACCCGTGATGGTACTCCGGAATGTTTTGCCGGTTGAGATGACACTGCACGCCACACACCCACTGCACCTATAACAGCCCATTGTTCCCCTAGCGAGCCATGTTTTCGGCTCAGGTTGCTAACAATTGGGGCCTATACTTCACATCCACTATAGATCAGCACTCCATGACCTTTCTCGACCTCACCATTTCAAGGGGCCCGGGCAACCAACTCACCACCTCCCTTTTTAGGAAGCCCACAGCCACCAACAGCCTGCTTCAGTGGCACAGCTGGCACCCGAGGGCCCTACGGAGTGGAATACCCAAGGGCCAATATCTGCGGGCCAGACGTAATTGCTCTAATGTGTCCGATTTTAAAAGAGTTGCTGATGACCTAAGGGGCCGATTTATTCAGAGAGGATACCCAGATAATGTGCTGAATCAAGCATATCACGTGGCGCGATGTGAGGACAGGAAAAACCTGCTGGTTTCTAGACCCAAGACCGATGGTGACCTGACACCTCGAATCATCGGCACCTACGATTCACCGCATGTACAAGTCAGGGAACTGATTAATCGTTTCTGGGGTATCTTAAAAACGGACCCGGACGTGGGTGGCCTTTTGAGCCCTACCCCGCTTATTACCTATAGGAGGGGCAGGAACCTCAAGGATCGCCTTGTCCATAGCTTTTCTCAGCAACCTGAGCCGAAAACATGGCTCGCTAGGGGAACAACGGGCTGTTATAGGTGCAGTGGGTGTGTGGCGTGCAGTGTCATCTCAACCGGCAAAACATTCCGGAGTACCATCACGGGTGATGTATATGACATACGGTCATACATCAACTGCAAAACCACGGGGGTCATATACCTCATTACGTGCTCCTGTGGTGTACAGTATATTGGAAAGACACTGCGCGAATTCAGAAGAAGAGTAGGAGAACACTTAGGTGATATCAGAAACAACAAGGACACTACAGTGGCACGCCATGTTAATGAGAACCGTGGTGCTCAGATGCATTACATACGCTTTCAAGGGATTGAGCACATTAAACAATCCCCACGCGGTGGGGACTGGGATAACAGATTGTTACGGAAGGAATTGGGGTGGATTTGGAGGCTTCGGACAGAAAAGCCCTATGACTTAATGATAGGAGCAGCTATACCTGCTTCATCTAGTACTTCCTACCCTGATATACATATACACACCACCCTTGGGTTATATACAGTAAGGGTTCCGTAACTCCCTCGATCCTGATTCCCCCTTCTCCGCTAAGCGTCCGAGACGGCCAATATGGTTCCACCGGCTTCCGTTACTTACACAGAAGTTATGGATCTTGTGATTTATTTCTTATTTGGCTGATCCTGTATATTATTAGCCATATCATCTATGTCGTGATATGGTGATATATATATAGACATCATATATACAGGTGTACCAACTATTTTGAACCATATCGTCTTTTACTCCCACGGTAATCACTGTAACATTTCTACACGGTTAACTTTGATGACATGGTAATGTCTTAACTCGGCTTTACCATCTTCCCTCTATAGTATCTATCTACCTCTATATGGTTGCCCAATATGAGCCGCCTTAAGATCCCTGCTTTACAATGTATTAGACGGGCCGGGCGATACAATGTAAGTGGCCAGATGAGGACCGGGACGCGATGCAGTAACATACCACGCCCCCCTTCTCTCATTGGCCGAACGCGCCGCGCCCTCGTCTCCGATGAGGATCTCTATCTATTTAAACAGGTGGAAGGCGCGCGCGCGCACGGCCTTACTAGCGCCAATGCTGCCGCGTCTTCCACGTGTATGAAACGCTCAAAACTGCCCGTTCTTTAATATCTCTATTACTGTGCCGCTGCTCCTGATGAGGGGTTGTCACATAACCCCAGAAACGCGTAGAGCGGCAGACAGGGCAAGTTGTGTAGATAGGCAGGGTCAGTTATTCCTGACCAGAGTGCAATTTTTCCTGCTGCTGGGTTTATAGTATAGTAGCCAGCTATTACATTGGGCTACACCTTACCCAGTTTTTGCTGGGTACTACCCGTCTGGTGTGTACATTGAGTGTTTTGCGTGGGTTTGCCTTTCGCCCGTTCACCATCGGGGAGCACACCCACGCATTACTTTATACAATTTATGTACACATACAGGGGTAGGCAGGGATACCCCCAGAGCAACAGTGCAGGGCCCTGCTGTGACTCAGTTGACAGAAGGCAATACAGGGTACTGGCAGCCTTCTGCTAATACAATATTGTTTGGACTTATGGTCCTTAATCGTGAATTAAGTTTGCTATTAATTTTGACAATGAATAAAGTTTAATGTTTTTTTCATTTTAAGCCGTTGAGCCTACAGTAAGCTAGCGTTTTACTTCTTGCCCTAAGAACCCAGCACAGCCATGCCTACTAATGGAATGGCTGTGATTGGCCAAGTGCAGCATGTGACCCAGCCTCTATTTAAGCTGGAGTCACGTAGCGCCGCACGTCACACTGCTCTGATTAGTGTAGGGAGAGGACGCAGCTTCTGTGAGGGCGAGATTAGGCAGCAAAAGCACCTAATGAAGTGATCGATCTACAGCTGTGAATGATTCAACTTCTGCTAGTTAATTGCTCACTGGTTTTTAGGCTGCACAGAGCATTTTTCTGTCACTTTTTTTCTGGGGTGATCGGCGGACATTTTGTGACTTGTGGTGCACCAGAACAAGCTGCCACCAAGTCCATCAATCCATCAATACTAAGTCCATCAATCTATCAATCCATCAATACTAGTTTTTTTTTTTTGCTATATCTTACATCAGGGGCTTGGCTGTGCTTATTGTCAACCCCAAGCCACTCAGGAAAGCAATTTCTATATTTTATTAAGGCGTTAAATACAATTGCCAAAATACCAATCCCCAAAATCTGGTGTTCCAGCTTTCGCTAGCCAAGTATAATACTATCTACTGTCTGGCAAAGGATAGATTATTTTCTGTGGTGAAATTCAATTGCCAAAATAGCAATCCCCTAAATCTGGTTTCCCAGCACTGGCTGGCAAAGTATAATAGTGTCCGGCAAAACATATATTTTGTTCTGGGGTGAAATTCAATTGCCAAAATAACAATACCCTGAATCTGTTGTCCCAGCTGTTGCAGGCCATGTGTTAATCTGTCCGTAAAAGGGTATATTTTGTTCTGGGGTGAAATTCAATTGCCAAAATAGCAATCCCCTAAATCTGGTGTCCCAGCACTGGCTGGCAAAGTATAATAGTGTCCATAGTGTCCGCCTAAACATGTATTTTGTTCTGGGGTGAAATACAATTGCCAAAATAGCAATACCATAAATCAGTGGTTTCAGCTGTGGCTGGCAAAGTATAATAGTGTCCGCCAAAACATATATTTTGTTCTGGGGTGAAATTCAATTGCCAAAATAGCAATACCCTGAATCTGGTGTTCCAGCAGTTGCAGGCCAAGAGTTAGTCTGTACGTAAAAGGGTATATTTTGTTCTGGGGTGAAATTCAATCGCCAAAATAGCAAAACCCTGAATCTGGTGTTCCAGTAGTGGCTGGCAAAGTATAATAGAGTCCGCCAAAACATATATTTTGTTCTGGGGTGAAATTCAATTGCCAAAATAGCAATACCATAAATCTGGTGTCACAGCTGTGGCTGGCAAAGTATAATATTGTCCGCCAAAACATATATTTTGTTCTGGGGTGAAATTCAATTGCCAAAATAGCAATACCCTGAATCTGGTGTCCCAGCTGTTGCAGGCCAAGTGTTAATCTGTCCGTAAAAGGGTATATTACACTCAAGGTGTATATACAAGTGCTGAGAGGGTCATCCTCATTAACCTTACACGCTACCGTGCATCTCCCATTGTATTTCTGTCCATTAAAGGGTATATTACACAAAGTGTTAAAATACAATTGCTGAAGGCATAGTCCTACATATTTTTTCTCACGCTACTGTGCATCTCCAAGTGTAAATCTGTCCATAAGAGGATACCTTTCATCCAGGGCCTAAATACTAGCCCTAAAAGAGATATTCCCCTAAATCAGTGGTTACTGCTGTGCCTGGATTAGTGTAATACGCTACATAAATAAATAGGCAGATAGTGTTACGTGCCTGTAAAAAAAAGGCCTGAATTTGAAATCTATACATTGGGCCAAATATTTTTTTCCTTATTGTGGTGCTTGGTGAACGGTAACAATGAGGAAAACATCTAGTAAGGGACGCAGACGCAGTCGTTTTGTTGTTAGTGTTCCCTCTGGTGCTGGGAGAGGACATACGTCCTAGTGAACCAACTACCTCAGGTTCCAGTACCCGCCAGAATTTACAGCGATATTTGGTGGGCCCAATGCCATTCTAAGGATGGTAAGGCCTGAGCAAGTACAGTGGATCCAGCACGTTCACAACATTATCTCCCACCCAGTCTTCTGCAGAAAGCGGACAGGTAACGCCTGAAAACCAAGCCCCTCAGTCTGTCACATCACCCCCATGCATATCAGGGAAACTGTCTGAGCCTCAAGTTATGCAGCAGTCTCTTATGCTGTTTGAAGATTCTGCTGGCAGGGTTTCCCAAGCGAATCCACCTAGCCCTTCCCCAGTAGTGGAACACGCATGCACTGATGCACAACCACTGATGTTTCCTGATGATGAGGACATGGGAATACCACCTCATCGGAGTCCGCACGTCTCTGATGATGACGAAACACAGGTGCAAACTGCTGCGTCTTTCTGCAGTGTGCAAACCGAACAGGAGGTCAGGGAGGAAGACGATGCAGGGGACGATGAGGTCCTAGACCCCACATGGAATGAAGGTCGTGCCACTGACTTTCATAGTTCAGAGGAAGAGGCAGTGGTGAGACCGAGCCAACAGCGTAGTAAAAGAGGGAGCAGGGGGCAAAAGCAGAACAGCCTCCGCCAAGAGGGTTCGCCTGCTACTGGCCACCACAACCAGGGACCGAGCACTCCAAAGGCAGCTTCAAGGAGTTCCCTGGCATGGCACTTCTTTAAACAATGTGCTGACGACAAGACCTGAGTGGTTTGCACGATGTGCCATCAGAGCCTGAAGCGAAGCATTAACGTTCTGAACCTTAGCACAACCTGCATGACCAGGCATCTACATGCAAAGCATGAACTGCAGTGGAGTAAACACCTTAAAAGCAAGGAACTCACTCTGGCTCCCCCTGCTCCCTCTTCTGCTGCTGCCTCGGCCTCTTCCTCCGCCTCGTGAAGAACGTTGGCACCTGCCGCCCACCAAAGAGAGGATGTGCCACCGACACCACCACCTGCGTCACCAAGCATCTCCACCATGTCACACGGCAGCGTTCAGCTCTCCATCTCACAAACCTTAGAGAGAAAGCGTAAATTCCCACCTAGCCACCCTCGAGCCCTGGGCCTGAATGCCAGCATTTCTAAACTACTGGCCTTTGAAATGCTGTCATTCAGGCTGGTGGACACAGACAGCTTTAAACAGCTGATGTCCATGGCTGTCCCACAGTATGTTGTTCCCAGCCGCCACTACTTCTCCAAGACAGCCGTGCCTTCCCTGCACAACCAAGTATCCGATAAAATGAAGTGTGCACTGCGCAACGCCATCTGTGGCAAGGTCCACCTAACCACAGATTCGTGGACCAGTAAGCACGGCCAGGGATGCTATATCTCCCTAACTGCACAATTGGTAAATGTAGTGGCGGCTGGGCCCCAGGCGGAGAGTTCCTTGGCGAACGTCCTTCCGCCGCCAAGGATCGCAGGGCATCATTCTTTGCCTCCTGTAGCCTCCTCCTCCTACTCGGCTTCTTCCTCCTCTGCTTCCACCAGCTCATCCAGTCAGCCACACACCTTCACCACCAACTTCAGCACAGCCCGGGGTAAACGTCAGCAGGCCATTCTGAAACTCATATGTTTGGGGGACAGGCCCCACACCGCGCAGGAGTTGTGGCGGGGTACTGAACAACAGACCGACGAGTGGCAGCAGCAGGTCATAGTGGAGTTTCAGCTGCAGCACGCACGCGTCAGTCGCTCTGCGGAACAGCACCACTTCACCACCAATGATTGGGCCTCCATGCGAGACCTGTGTGCCCTGTTGCGCTGTTTCGAGTACTCCACCAACATGGCCAGTGGCGATGACACCGTTATCAGCGTTACAATATCACTTCTATGTCTCCTTGAGAAAACTCTTAGGGCGCTGATGGAAGAGGAGGTGGCCCAGGAGGAGGAAGAGGAGGTGGCCCAGGAGGAGGAGGAGGAGGAGGAGGGGTCATTTTAGCACTTTCAGGCCAGTCTGTTAGAAGTGGCTCAGAGGGAGGTTTTTTGCAGCAGCAGAGGCCAGGTACAAATGTGGCCAACCAGGGCCCACTACTGGAGGACAAGGAGGATGAGGAGGAGTTGGAGGAGGATGAGGATGAAGCAGGTTCACTGCGGGGTGGCACCCGACACAGCTCGGGCCCATCACTGGTGTGTGGCTGGGGGGATACGGAGGACGATGACGATACGCCTCCCACAGAGGACAGCTTGTCCTTACCTCTGGGGAGCCTGGCACACATGAACGACTACATGCTGCAGTGCCTGCGCAATGACAGCAGAGTTGCCAACATTTTAACGTGTGCGGACTACTGGGTTGCCACCCTGCTGGATCCCCAGTACAAAGACAATGTGCCCACCTTGTTTTGCTGCACTGGAGAGTGATAGGAAGATACACGAGTACAAGCGCACACTGGTAGACGCGCTCCTGAGAGCATTCCCAAATGTCACAGGGGAATAGGTGGAAGCCCAAGGCGAAGGCAGAGGAGGAGCAAGAGGTCGCCAACGCAGCTGTGTCATGGCCAGCTCCTCTGAGGGCAAGATTAGCATGGCAGAAATGTGGAAAAGTTTGGTCTCCACGCCACAGCTAACTGCACCACCACCTTTATACTAATAATGTTCTGTGCATGACACTATTATGACACACTGTTATGGGGGATCTGTGGATGATACACTGTTATGGGGAATCTGTGGAGGACTCACTGTTATGGGGGATCTGTGGATGACGCACTCTTATGTGGGATCTGTGGATGATGCACTGTTATGGGGGGAGCGGGGGATGGCACTGTATGGGGGGGCATCTGGGGATGGCACTGTATGGGGCCTCTGGGGATGGCACTGTATGGGGCCTCTGGGGATGGCAATGTATGGGGGCATCTGGAGATGGCACTGTATAGGGGCATCTGTGGATGGCACTGTATGGGGGCATCTGTGGATGGCACTGTATGGGGGCATCTGTGTATGGCACTGTATGGGGGGCATCTGGGGATGGCACTGTATGAGGGCATCTGTGGATGGCACTGTCTGGGGGCATCTGTTGATGGCACTGTATGGGGGCATCTGGGGATGGCACTGTATGGGGGCATCTGTGGATGGCACTGTATGGGGGCATCTGGAGATGGCACTGTATGGGGGCATCTGAGGATGGCACTGTATGGGGCATCTGTGGATGGCACTGTATGGGGGCATCTGGGGACGGCACTGCTATGGGGGATCTGTGGATGACACAGACATGTACGTGTGACATACTTTTCTTTTCAATAATTTTTATTGAGAAATTTTCTGAATAAGAGTACATACATTCAATCAATTGCCTGTGACAGCATACTTATAGATCTATACAATTGAAATATGTAACGGTACAGCAGACGATACAAATACCGTGATAACATAGGTACTTGGTAAAAAGATAATCGCCTAACTAAGTGATGTAGAAAAATATATCACAGTCATAAAGCAACCTCAGAACAATAAACATTGTCATAGCATACATGTACTACATGGAAAAGAATAAAAAGGAACAAAAGATAACAAAAAAGTATGTGAAAAAGGTCACAGCATCCATTAAAGATGTAAATCAATAGAGGGAAGTGCCAGTCGCTTAACATAGGTTAGCCATTTGCCCAATATGCCAAAAACCTGTCCACCCTCTGCTCTTTGTACGCCCAAGCCTTTTCATAGGTACAACGAATGACGAGATAAAGGCCCCACTGTTACGAATAAGAAGTTTTCGAAACGCGTCAACAGCCAATACACCAGAGAAATTGTTGTGTCCTTACGTCTGTGAACACTTGCTAATAAAGTATGGAGAAAAAGACACTTCAACAAAAGTGAGTGCTGGAGCCTTTATCTCGTCATTCGTTGTACCTTTCAAAGGAGGTTGAAAAACCTGGCACCGTGCACACGGGTACATCCGTACTGCAGACCAAAGTGAGCTGGTATGCACATTGTACATCCCTTTTCATAGGTACATGATGTGTGTACCCCTGTTAGTATTTCGGTTAGCGGAAGGATAGTACCCGACTTCTAGTATCTAGTTAGAACTAGCTTAGTAGTGAGTAACAAAAATGCACATGGAATTCTGACCTCTCCAGGCAACCCGCTGATGTCTACAAAGAATAAGGCATTTTGAGGTGACTTTGACAAGCAAGTGCCACTAAAATCCATAGCGATACGGAATACCTCCGACCACAACTGGGCTATAC
This sequence comes from Bufotes viridis, assembly GCA_033119425.1. NCBI lineage: Eukaryota > Metazoa > Chordata > Amphibia > Anura > Bufonidae > Bufotes > Bufotes viridis. Next base: position 108,325,740 of record CM065591.1, read on the forward strand.
GTGGTCAAGACCACAGAACGTGCAATAAGGTACCTCGACCCCCACAGCCTCTCCAACATAGATGGGAGGTACCAGGATAGATTCTGCTAAGTCTATCTGGCGTGAAGTACCACCGAAGACAGGCTTTAATGACAGCTTCATGTAATAGAGTATTGCGAAAAGTGTAGGAGATAAACTTAAAAGTTTTCTGCCATGTCACATTAGTGATAGTACAATGCAGCTCTCTAACCCAAGCCTTGAGGGGGGTTGATTTAGAGAATTTGCCCTTACTACCTAACAAAGAATACAGAGGTTTAACGCCCTTTTTGGAGCCACTAGGGGGCGACCACATTTCGAATATAGTGTCATTAGCCTTAGTTAGATAAGGGGTCATCGAGGAAACCAGATGGCGGATTTGCAAGTACTTAAAGAAATCTTCTTTTGGGACCCCATATTTAGATTGAAGCTGTGAGAAGGATTTAAGGGCATTCCCCTTATAGAGGTGGTGAAGCCATATAAGGCCCTTAGACTCCCAAGTATGAAGATTAATACTGGGTATGTGCAGTGTCAAAAGCTGGATCGGAGAGACCGAAAGCAATGAAACCTCTGAGAACTTGCTCTTCTCATGGAAGAGAAGCCAGTGGGTCAAAGCAGCTTCCATTAAAACTGGCAACGGCTTAATTTTCACGGGTGAGACGCTAAGGGCATTAATCAGTAGAGCCCTCAAATTTCTGGATGGGGATTGTTCCATCTCTAGCTGAATCCATGGGATCATAGAGTCTGGAGACCACCAATGCCTTAATGACTGAACCTGGGTGTCCAGAAAGTAGTCATATATACTAGGTAAACCTAAACCACCCAGTTGTTTCGGGAGATAGAGCGCTTGGGCTGCTATCCTATGACATTTACCTGCCCAGATATAGTTATTAAGAATACCCTGAAATGGCAGAGAAGAAGCTCCTAGGGACTTTATAGGGACAGTACGGAAGACAAAAAGCAACTTAGGAGTCTTGCCACCAATCAAGAGGATGATTATCCTGAAGCGTCCTCAGTAAACGCTCCGGTATATTCAGTGGAAGAATCTGTGATTTAGCTTCATTGACTTTATAGTAAGATACCCGACTGAAAGAGTTAATCACAGAGAACACTGCAGGGAGGGATTCCCCAGGTGACGTTAAAGAGAACAAGATGTCGCCCGCATACAAGGAAATACAATGGTCCTTATTTCCTGTAGGGATGCCTGTGATATTAGGATGAGTCCGAATGGCCTGTGCCAGCAGTTCAAGTGCTAGTACAAAAACTAGCGGGGAGAGGGGACATCCCTGCTTCGTACCGTTGGTTAATTTAAAAGGGGACGATATGGCCCCATTGACAAACACGCTAGCCGACGGGTTGGAATATAAAGCCCGGATTGCAGTGACAAAGGACATACCCAATCGCATCCGTTGGAGGGCGGAGAAGGCGAACGACCAATTGAGATGGTCTAACGCCTTCTCCACGTCCGAGGCAACCAAAAGGGCCTGATCTCCCCTACGACCAACCACATCCACTAGATTTAAAACTCTACGGGTATTATCAGTAATCTGCCTCCCTTTAAAAACACCTGTTTGATCAGGTCCCATTTGATTGGGCATAACTTTAGCAAGCCTATTTGCTAATATTTTGGCATATAGCTTCAAATCCGAATTTAGGAGGGATATGGGCCTATAATTTTGGGGGCTATCTGTAGTTTTTCCTGGTTTAGGCAAAGCTACTATCGTTGCAGCCAACATTTCCTCCGGGAAATATCCCTTATGAAATGCCAAATTGAATATTTTAAGCAAATGAGGGGAAAGAAGATCAGGGAATGTTTTATAATAAAGATTGGAAAAGCCGTCTGGGCCGGAGCCTTATTGGGTGGAAGAGAGGAAATACCCTTCAAAATTTCAGATTAGGAGATCGGTAGAGCAAGCATCTCGCTATCCTGCTGATTAAGAGTTGGTAGATGGAGGTTTTCTAGGAACGAATTCATTTCTAGAGGCGAGGCCTGATAGGTCTGTGGGGAGTCTTTAAGATTGTATAGGGAGGAATAATAAGCTGCAAATTTGTCAGAAATCCCTATCGGGTCATAGATTTTAGACTTAGAGATGGAGTCTATTAAATAGAGAATACGAGTTTTAACAGCTCTAGCTTTAAGCCGCCGAGCAAGCAATTTACCTGACTTATTGTCCTGGGAATAGAACCTGGCTTTCATAGATCTCAAGTTTTTCTCATATGAGAATAAAAGGTCTTCCCTAAGCTGGGTTCTGAGGGTTCTGATCTGATCAGTTCTCAATGACGTAACCTGCTGTTTGTTCAGAGCTTCCAAGGCAGATAATTTAGATATAGTATCCTGGATTTTCTGATCCCTCAGTTTTTTCGCTTGACTGCCCAGTTTAATGAACATGCCTCTGATCACTGCCTTATGGGCATTCCATAGACTATAAGTTCTAGACACTGAGGACTCATTAATGGAAAAGTATTCCCTGCGAGAGTTACAAAGTTCAGTTTTATAAGTCGGATTAGACAACAAATACGGGCTACAACACCACAGAGTCTCTTTATGAGTAAAGGCCTCTTTAATGGAAAAAGAGATTGCGGCGTGGTCGGACCATTTAATGACATCAATGGCTGACTTCTCAGCTAATTGTAACAATGACTAACTAGAAAGAGGTCAATGCGGGAGTATGTATTATGCACTTGGGAAAAGTAGGAGAAATCCCGTTCCGAAGCGTGCTGCAATCTCCAAATATCATACAATTCTTCACGTAGAAGCAAAGGGTGTAATGTGGGGTAGAGGTGACGAGTGGCAGCTGTGGAGTCATCATTGGCGTTAGGAACCGTATTAAAGTCACCGCATATAATAAGATGACCTTCTTAATCTTATGCATTTTAGCTAGTTCCCTATTAATAAAAATGAATCTGGTGTTTATTTGGTGCATATATCACCACTAGGGTATAGTCAATGTTGTTGATTGAGCACACTTGGATAATAAATCTGCCATTAGGGTCCACAATTGACTCACCCGGGGAATAGGCCACAGAACTACTAATGGCCAGAATGACTCCTCTTTGCTTACTACGATAGTGGGATTGCACGACATGCGGATATAAATTATGGCGAATCCTAAAGGCATCTTTGGCTACAACATGTGATTCCTGGACACACAGGACATCAGCTTTTGTTTGATAGCCTCCGACCACACAAAGGATCTCTTGTGAGGGCTATTCAAGCCCCTAGCATTAATAGATATTAATTTGAGACCCATTGGGAAGCAGGAATGCTATGTAGACATGGCATATTGAATACGTTTGTTCTCCGACAATCAATAGGGAGTACTCCCTCACGGCTAAGAGGTACAGCAGCAAAAAAGATGTGTGACCTTAAAAACCAAACAAGAACAATACATATAAACATATGCAGAACAGAGCGGGATGAAAAATCCCAACTATAAGTAGATTTCAGCATCTACTATACCAAAGTAGGAGCGAAAGTTATACTTGAAGCCTGTAGTGACATGGAAAGGCTCATGCACCACAAACGATTATCAGGATCAATGCTTTTTGCCCCGCTTTGCATGCACAGTACGCCACTCCGCTGAGACCGATTGAGGACGAGCGGGGTGGGACACGACCACGTCCTGCAAAGAGATGTTCCACAAGTGCAGTAGGCGTTTGCCCTCTTCAACAGAGGCGATGGTGTGAACCTGGCCTTGATGGGTCAGTATAAGCTTGGTTGGAAAGCCCCACTAATAGAGAATATTGTGCTCTCTCAAGGCCAGAGTAACCGGAGCCAACGAGCGCCTCTGCCGCATGGTGTAAGCCGACAGATCTGAAAAAATCTTAACAGACTGAAAAGGTGCAGGGAGCTCAGGAAGCGCGCGGGAAGCTGCTAGCACCGCTTCTTTTGTGCGGAAAAAGTGAATCCGGGCTAGTGTATACCGAGGTAAATTTTCAGAAATATGTTTAGGCCTTGGTAGCCTGTGGGCCCTATCAATGGTCAGATCACCAATTGAGCAGGAGGGTAGAAGTTGTTGTAGCAAGGTTTTAATATAATCCGCTAGAGCAGACGCAGAGACATCTTCTGAAATGCCCCGAAACTTAAAATTATTGCGTCTGGATCGATCCTCCAGATCATACACTTTAGTTTGGAGTCTTTCCAATTCAGAAGAGAGCTCTTCCTGTCTGTCTATCACCAGATTGTGAGACGTGGTCGAACTCTCCCATTTTGGTTTCTATATGAGAGACCCTGGAATCCAAGTCTGCCACAGAGGACTGTAGTGGGGTCAGTAGGGCAGAGAAGTCCTTTTGTAAGGCCCCCCCAAAGGCTACTAGCATATCTCTTAACAAAGTCCCCGAGGCTGGCTGGTCAGAAGTAGGAAAGCTCTGTAATATGTCAGAGGACAGGGACGCCGGGGGTAAACCTTGTCTCACCTCCAGTATTGCAGGGAGTTGCAGCTCCGGTTCATCTGGATAATCATGCTGCGCAAATGAATAAGATGGCGCCCGCGCTTTCTTCTTAGGACGCTGATGTAAGGGAGAAGCGCCAATGGTCGACGAGCCGGGGGAGGAAAAGTCCCGTTGTTGCTGGTTTGTCAGCGCGGTCCGAGGAGAGGGGACATCGCTGTGTTGTGAAGGGGAGAGAGAACCTTCTGCCCCCTGAGAAACTGGGGAAGCAGGAATTGCCGCCATTTGACGTTGCGAGGAGGGAGGCTCCTTCCCAAAGTAGAACTCCAGCTTCTCTTGTTTGGCAATCGATTTTCTGCCCCTAGGCATGGTCAGGGCACTTCACTGGGTACACAGGTGGCGTAATAAGTAGTTTTCAACTCCACAGAAAGGGCAAAAGCCGCTGATAAAGTAGCTTGGTGCAGGAGCTGTAAGATCAAGCAGCCATCACGCTCGGCAGCCAAGCCACGCCCCCCGTGTGACATACTTTTAAGCATATATAACATTTAATATTAAGAAGGCGGCCAGTAAGGGCCGTGGAAATGGCCGTGATGCTGATGGTGCACGCAGAGGCCATGGCCCTGGGCACGATAAAACTGAGTAAATTAATGTAGCTGAAAAAACATTATTTGGAAGGGCCTTCCGGTTAGCGGACTCTCTAAAACAGGGGTGCACAACCTTTTTTGGTCTGAGGGCCTCATTGTCACAGCGCTTTATTTCAAGGGGCCACAAATTAAAAAAAAAAGTTGATTTTTCCCTCGTTTTCATCAGCCTATTACACAGGCTAATGTAAAGTGACTGTGGAGGAGTAATCGCTATCACAGTCATTCCTCCTTCATTTAATTATTCTGATTATTAGTAACACATCCCTGATTACACAAAGGGATGTGCGGCGCAATTATACCGCCACTTATCATGAATGAACGTTACTATGAAGACTTGTTCCCAGTAAAATTGACTTTTAACAACTTCCTGCAGCATGGCTCCTGAAACCAAAGAGTTATACTTAGGGCTTTTTCACACTTGCGTATTTCTTTTCGGGCATAGAGTTCCGTCGTCGGGGCTCTATGCCAGAAAAATCCTGATCAGGATTATCCCAATGCATTCTGAATGGAGAGAAATCCGTTCAGGATGCATCAGGATGTCTTCAGTTCAGGACCGGAAAGTTTTTTGGCCGGAGAAAATACCGCAGCATGCTGCGCTGTTTGCTCCGGCCAAAAATCCTGAACACTTGCCGCAAGGCCGGATCCGGAATTAATGCCCATTGAAAGGCATTAATCCGGATCCGACCTTAAGCTAAACGTCGTTTCGGCGCATCGCCGGATCCAACGTTTAGCTTTTTCTGAATGGTTACCATGGCAGCCAGGATGCTAAGGTCCTGGTTGCCATGGTAAACTGTAGTGGGGTGCGGGGGGAGCAGTTTACTTACCGCCCGTGTGGCTCCCGGGGCCCTCCAGAGTGACATCAAGGCGCCCCAAGTGCATGGATCACGTGATGCGCATGGGGCGCTCTGACGTCATTCTGGAGCACCCCGGGAGCCGCACGGGCGGTAAGTATACTGCTCCCCCACTCCCCACTACTACTATGGCAACCAGGGCTTTAATAGCGTCCTGGCTGCCATAGTAACACTGAAAGCATTTTGAAGACTGATCAGTCTTCAAATGCTTTCAGTTCACTTGCGTTGTTACGGATCCGGCGGGCACTTCCGGTGACGGAAGTGCACGCCGGATCCTAACAATGCAAGTGTAAAAGAGCCCTAACCTGCGTCACATTCAGCTCTCCAGCCAATCAGTGGCTTGAGCGGTGATGTGGCCACAAGCAGCAGGTCACTGCTGAAGTCAGTTATTGACTGGAGTGGTTTATGTGACCAGGCTTTACCACTTCCTGGACCTCCGGTACTAATGAGAGCTTCTATAATGGAATGGGGGAAAAAACTGCATCTTATAGGGCGGAAAATACGGTAAAAAGGCCTTTGGAGGACACTGACACTTTGTTAATTTTAAAATTTTTCCTTTTTAGACATCATGCACACAACCGTATGTATTTTGAGATCCGCAAAAAATACAAATGACACAGTGTGCATTCCATATTGTTGAATTGATAATAACTCAATTAAGAATTATTAATTATGGTCATAAAAATAATTATCCATGAATTTTTCATAACTTCTTGAAATCATGACCTGGCAAATTGTAGATAACCTAATTGATACAATTCACATCTGAGTCCGACTATTTCCTCAGATAATAAGTTATTTTAATTTGAGATGACATTAATGCTAAAGATGTAATTTTGATATTAAATAATAATACGCGGGTATTATAAAAATATGCAGATTTATTGGTTACAAGGTTATAAGCATAAATAATTAAACACATTAATATATGCAAATGAATATATACGAAGTTGATATAAAGCATAACAAGCTTAACAATACATGTGAGTAGGAACAATTTGTCACATTATAATAACAAAGCTAATATTTGGTTAGGATATTAAAATAAGAAGTTAAGTTATATACACCACTTCTGTTTCAGAGGAAACCACATGATATCATGATGGGCATGTCTAATCCTAGACATCAATATGGAATGCTGAATACATTACCACCCCCCCCCCCCCCTTCTAACCAACTACACCTCACATGACTTCAAGAATGGTCAAATCCATACACGGATATAACTTAGAAGAGATAACTGTATCCTTCCGTCCCATCCTGGATTATTTTCACATATATGATTTTGGTAAGACTATTAAGACAAACAACAGAAATGGGAAAAACTTGAAACAAGTCTTTCCAGTGGGAATTTATCACCTAGCTTGAATGTTACTATCAATATATTATGTTAGTATCAATATATATATATATGCAATCATTTAATACATTGATAGTTTATGAGTCTTGATTCTTCTGCAGGTAGAATGAAGCCTCACAATATCCTAAGACTACATCTCAATATTGAGATGATCAATTAATTAATTAATGTGTTTATGTATTCGCCAATCTAGATGATATGATTTCACCCACATTATCCGATTAGTCTTAGTAAAATGAAATATCATTCTTTATCTCTCTTACCAAGTCCTAGTAAGAAGCACACTTCTGCTCCTAGGAAAGCTAGGTGGTCCATCATCGCATGTCTCACCATGACTTTCATATTGATAGACCCCTCTCTCTTGGTTGCTGGATCTTGGATGTTGGATGTTGGGTCCCCCTTGTTAGTCCTTTTCTTGTTCTGGCTATGATGATGATGATGATCATGATGATCCCCTATCCTGCTGTGTCCCTATAATTATTTCCCCCCTTATCTCATGTCACATCCTCCTCCTAGTAGGAAATGTCCAACTAACCTCTCAATTTTAACATCAGTGTGAGGGTTTAGTAATACCGCAGAGTGCACCTGTCTTTGCTATTGTTAAGTTTTTGATTGTTTTCCACATCCACATAATCGCTACCGTATGTAGGATGGTTATTGTGGTACTTGTAGTCCGTTGCTGGCATCTTCAATTTGTTGCCATTTTTTTTCTGTTAATTGCCATCAGCAACGGACTACAAGTGCAGGATATGCTCCCCTATATACATGCACAACTGGATATGGGTTTGAGCATATCCGGCTTGTTTAACACCACATCACGTTTTCTAATGGTTTGCATATTCTTATGTTTGGAGGTGTATAAACTCCAATTTAAATGTGCCTGCTTTTCCTCTACAGGCTACATTTAGGTGCACCTGTGAGGCCCTGTGCCATATCAGCCAGTCTGGGGTGGGGCTCACCGGCATCTTCCACCTCCCAATGCAAGCATAGCTACATGCTGGAGGTTACTGGGAAGCTGTTTGTTAGTCAGGCCTTATCCTCCCGTAATTCAGCCCACTGGCTCCTGGTATTGCCCATACGGCACAGGTAGGTAAGTGGTAGGGCCTCGGGCTACTTGAGAGACCTTGGCGTGGTGCCCGAGCTTAAGACATGTCCTTCTAGTAGGATATGTCGAACTAACCTCTCAATTTTAACATCAGTGTGAGGGTTTAGTAATACCACAGAGTGCACCTGTCTTTGCTATTGTTATGTTTTTGATTGTTCTCCACATCCACATAATCGTTACCGTATGTAGGATGGTTATTGTGGTACTTGTAGTCTGTTGCTGGCATCATCCATTGTATGCATTTTTTTGCTGTTGATTTCCATCAGCAACGGAGTACAAGTGCAGGATATGCTCCCCTATATACATGCACAACTGCATATGGGTTTGAGCATATCCTGCCTGTTTAACACCATATCACGTTTTCTAATGGTTTGTATATTCTTATGTTTGGAGGTGTATAAACTCCAATTTAAATGTGCCTGCTTTTCATCTACAGGCTACATTTAGGTGCACCTGTGAGGCCCTGGGCCATATCAGCCAATCTTGGGTGGGGCTCACAGGCACCTCCCATTGCAAGCATGGCTACATGCTGGAGGTTACTGGGAAGCTGTTTGTTAGTCAGGCCTTATCCTCCTGTAATTCAGCCCACTGGCCCCTGGTATCGCCAATACAGCACAGGTAGGTGAGTGGTAGGGCCTCGGGCTACTTGAGAGACCTTGGCGTGGTGCCCGAGCTTAAGACATGTCCTCCTAGTAGGATATGTCGAACTAACCTCTCAATTTTAACATCAGTGTGAGGGTTTAGTAATACAGCAGAGTTCACCTGTCTTTGCTATTGTTAAGTTTTGGATTCAAATCTTCCAATCAACTGAGGTGGGTGTAACGTATGTTAATGACTCTATGAGATCATATTTACCCACAATGCAATTGTGGAGAATGGTGTCATGATATCCATCTGTCTCCGGATGGCACCGTTGTGCAAGCTATTAGCGCCATACCATAAAGAGTTAACTATGGTACTCTTGTATTATATACATCTGACCTTCATAGCCTTAAATCAGAGATAATAGATTAGTTTAGACACTTTGAAATAACTAAAGACAGACCTCTAGGCGTCTCTCTGAATGTTTCTCACACTATTGATCGATGGACCGTAATGATATGAATGGGCCTTGTTTTCTCACAGAGATATCAGTACCTCCTCTGTCATACCAGCATGTTATTAATTGTTACAAAAACACACATCTTTACAGACACTCTTAAAGGCAATGAATATCCATCTTGACTAGAATAATTGGAACTCAATGTATATACCTATGAAAAGGCACAGAACAGCTGGACCCTAATAGAACAGTACTATCGTTGTCCATAATGCGGACAATAATAGGACGTGTCCTATTTTTTTGCGGAATGGAAATATGGACATACGAAATGGAATGCACACAGAGTAACTTCCTTTTTTTTGTCGTGCCATTGAAATTGATGGATTCCTATACGATCCACAAATAAATGGAATGGGGCCCCAGGTTGTGCACCCCTGCTCTAAAACATCATTTGCGAGTGCCTTCAGGTCAGCTGACCCGCTAAAACATCTTTTGTGAGTGCCTTCAGGGCAGCTGACCCTGTAAAACATTATTTATGAGGGCCTACAGGTGAACTGACCCTAAAAAACATAATTTCCCAGGGCCTGCATGTGAGCTGACCCTCTAAAACATTATATGTGAGGGCCTGCAGGTGAGCTGATCCTCTAAAACATTATATGTGAGGGCCTACAGGTGAGCTGACCCTCTACAACATTATATGTGAGGGCTTGCAGGTGAGCTGACCCTCTAAAACAGTGTTTCCCAACCAGTGTGCCTCCAGCTGCTGGCAGGCTACAGCTCCCAGCATGCCCAGAGCCAAAGGCTGTCCGGGCATGCTGGGAGTTGTAGTTTGCAACAGCTGGAGGCACACTGCTTGGAAACACTGCTCAAAACATTATATGTAAGTGGCCTGCAGCTGAGCTGACCCTAAGCAAAACATAAATTGCAAGGCCTATTATGCAGGCGTACGGTGGTGTACCCACCTGCTCCCTTTGCCATCCCACAGCCTCTTTCAGCCGGCTACGGTGCTGTGACTCTCTCCTCTGTACTGCTGTCTCGCTTAGCTTGCCACCCTCCCAGGTGGAGTCAGTGATCATCGTCCGCCGCTTCACTGGGTCCTCCTGACTTGTGTTGGCTGACTCGACAAGACCTCTGCCACTGACAACTGTCTCATCCGCATCTTCCACCTCATGAAACACTAATTGCCGTTCCCCACCGTCATCTTCTTCTAACTGTGGATGCTGAAGAGTTTGGGAAAAATCTCCTCATGTCCCTCTTCAGGGAGGGTCACCTACAATATTTGAGAGAGCTACGGCTGAGTATCCTCAAGAGATAATGTGCTGTTATATCAGCTCTATGAGAAGGTTTTTATGTCATTCATTATAGTATTGGATGTAGGTTGATAAAGGCCTTATGACCGTGTTTCAAGGGCCTCGTAGTATGGACTGTCTGTAAATCAACCAAGGCTTCCAAAGTGTAATAAAGGCAGAGTGTTTTCTGTTTGCCCAACTTTCTAATTCCTCAAGTCTAAATATCTGGTCTACTCTCTCTAGCCATAGAGAGATGGGTGGGGGGGGGGGAACCGGGTCCCGCCATCTGAGGGGTATCAAAAGCTTAGCAGTTTGAATAAGGTGAGTGGCTAAGTTGGACCTAGAGGGTCGCCAGTTTGCACTAGGTAACCATAAGAGGAAAGACTCTGGGGTAAAAGAAATCTGAGTTCCACATATCTTCTCAATTGTCTTAAAAATCTCCTCCCAATACTTCATGATCTTGGGGCAGGACCAGAAAATATGGCCCAGAGTACCCCTATCCCTTCCACATCTCCAGCAGAGATCATCTTTGCTAAGCCGCATCCGCCTGAGCATCACCGTGGTCTTGGACCATCTTGTCAGGATCTTGTAGGAGTTTTCCTGAATTTTGATGCATCTCGAGAACCCAAGGGAGTGCGCATGGACTGTACATATCTCACTTTTGAAAGTGGGCGGGGCAAATCTGATTCCCATCCACTAATATATGCTGGCATTCCCTTTCCATCTCCAGATATCAGATTTTTATAACAAAAGGATATTGGCCTATTAGGTACTTTATCAGCTCTAAGTAGTTCCTCTAGCCGGGAGTGTTCAGGATGTTTAGGGTACTTCCTATGCAATTCATTTAGTGTCCTGAGCAGATTCGCTATTGCTAGGAAGTCCAGTGGGGAGGCATTGCCTAAGTATAAGAAAGAGAAGTCTGGGTGGTCTTTTGCTTGTTTCAATAACTCGCTCACTGATTGCGATCCACATCTGTCCCATCCTGGTGGTAGCTCTGGCATATTTGGGTGAAGAATGAGTGGGATATACTTCGCGGGCATAAGTTCAGATGGTGTATTCAGAAGGCTATTACTGTTAATAAGGGATTTGATAGTCTGGATAGAGCTCCTTGTAATTATGTTAGGTAGGTCCTTCTGGGGAGGCCCCAAAGCCCTGCTCCATCCAGGGCCGACAAGGAGGTCTTCTCACATTGTGAACTAATCAAAACGTGGATGCACCAGCTGAGCCTACCTTTTCAAGTAAATAGCGGAGTGGAATGTCTTAAGATCTGAGAAACCCCTAGAGGGCATGAAAGAATGAGTCTAGAAAAAGGTACTCTCAGTCTTCGTCCTCCACATAGAAAAGAGGTAAAAATGGATCAAAATTTTTTTTTTAAAGGAGTTGGTTATAGGGATAGGTAGCATTTGTAGTAGATATAACATTTTGGGCATACCATAGGTTTTAGGCAAGTTTTTCCTCCCTATCCAAGAAGGAAGGAAGGTAGCCAGGGAAGCCAATTGTGCCTTGATTTTATGAAATAGAGGGGGATAACAGCATACAGTAGGGATTGGTTGTTGGTAATCTGGACCCCTAGGTATTTAATATGGGTTTGCTGTCAGTGAAAGGGCCCCAGCTTTTAAGGGATGGGAGGATTTTTGAGGGAATATTTCATAAAGGCCATATTTGAGCAGGTGTCATTGTACCGCAACTCCAGAGTCTGCTAAATCTTCCTAAATGGCTTTTGCAGTCAAGAGGGGGTTCCTATTTGCCTTTCTAACAATCCAAAAGCAGCTGTCTCTGAAATTCTACCTGGTTTTCCAGACCTTCTTTTGACCTCCACTGTTCATTTTAACTACTGTACTATTTATTAATTACATTTTGAACTGAGGAAAGGGTTACTTGAAAATGCTTTAGTATCTTCTGATAGCATTCTCCTGTTTTGTGGATGTCAAGCATTTTCATTTTCATAGTTTTAGGCAGCTGCTTAGAAGCACCCATGGCTGCTGTTTTTTGGGACAAGGTTAGAGGAGTTCAAGTATTTTTAAAGCTTTAAAATTTGCATCACCTGGTCTTTCCTAAGAATGATTATGAACAAGCCTTAACCTTAACGGGCTATTATGATGCACCCATCATGTCACAACCGGCAAATATATGATGAAAGAAAAATAATGAAATAAATAACTGTATACAAAAGTATAGCCTATGTCTTGAATAGATGAAATATCAAAGGCAACAATGCCAAAATCTAATGCATAATAACAAAAGATAAGCCAATATTAGAGTGCTCAATATATATCTTAAATGACCTACTGATGTCTAGATAGCAAGAAAGAACATAGGCTTACAGGGTATGAAAAAAATAAATAAAGAGGTTGGAAATAATTCTAAATAGGGTCATCAGAAATTAACCCCAAATGGAGTAAATAGAAGCAACCAAATAGAAAACAAATACCCTGTGACATGATGAAAAGTGACATCACACCGCTAAGCTAAACCGTCTACCTCAACGCACGTTTCACCTTCTGGCTTTGTCAGTAGTGTGTGCTATTAAAATTGTAGGGCATTTATAGGCCTTCAAAAACACAACCATAGCAAAGGTAGGTGCACTCTGCGGCAATACTAAACCCTCACACTGATGTTGAGATTGAGAGGTTAGTTCGACACATCCTACTAGGTGGACATGTCTTAAGCTCGGACACCACGTCAAGGTCTCTCAAGTAGCCCGAGACCCTATCACTCAACCTACCTGTGCCATATGGTGGGAGGTGCCTGTGAGCCCCACCCGAGACCGATTGATATGGCCCAGAGCCTCCCAGGTGCACCTGAATGTAGCCTGTAGATGAAAAGCAGGCACATTAAAATTGGAGTTTATACACCTCCAAACATATTATACAAACCATTAGAAAATGGGGTGTGGTGTTTAACAAGCAGGATATGCTCAACCCATATGCAGTTGTGCATATATATAGGGGAGCACATCCTGCACTTGTAGTCCGTTGCTAGGGGCAATCAACAGCAAAAAATGCATACAATGGAAGATGCCAGCAACGGACTACAAGTACCACAATAACCATCCTACATTCGATAACGATAATGTGGATGTGGAGAACAATCAAAAACATAACCATAGCAAAGACAGGTGCACTCTCCAGCAATACTAAACCCTCACACTGATGTTAAGATTGAGAGGTTAGTTCGACACATCCTACTAGGAGGACATGTCTTAAGCTCGGACACCACGTCAAGGTCTCTCAAGTAGCCCGAGACCCTACCACTCAACCTACCTGTGCCGTATGGGCGATATCAGGCAGTTGGGCATTACGGGAGCGTAAGGCCTGACTCACAAACAGCTCACCAGTGACCTCCAGCATGTAACCATGCTTGCAACGGGAGGTGAGAGGTGCCTGTGAGCCCCACCCAAGACCGATGGCCCAGAGCCTCCCAGGTGCACCTGAATGTAACCTGTACAAGTGCAGGATGTGCTCCCCTATATATATGCACAACTGCATATGGGTTGAGCATATCCTGCTTGTTAAACACCACACCCCGTTTTCCAATGGTTTGTATAATATGTTTGGAGGTGTATAAACTCCAATTTAAATGTGCCTGCTTTTCATCTACAGGCTACATTCAGGTGCACCTGAGAGGCTCCGGGCCATATCAGTCGGTCTCGGGTGGGGCTCACAGGCATCTCCCACCTCCCATTTCAAGCATGGTTACATGCTGGAGGTCACTGGTAAGCTGTTTGTGAGTCAGGCCTTACGCTCCCGTAATGCCCAACGGCCCCTGGTATCGCCCATACGGCACAGGTAGGTTGAGTGGTAGGGTCTCGGGCTACTTGAGAGACCTTGACGTGGTGTCCGATCTTAAGACATGTTCCTAGTAGGATGTGTTGAACTAACCTCTCAATCTTAACATCAGTGTGAGGGTTTAGTATTGCCGCAGAGTGCACCTGCCTTTGCTATGGTTATGTTTTTGATTGTTCTCCACATCCACATTATCGTTATCGAATGTAGGATGGTTATTGTGGTACTTGTAGTCCGTTGCTGGCATCTTCCATTGTATGCATTTTTTGCTGTTGATTGCCCCTAGCAACGGACTACAAGTGCACGATGTGCTCCCCTATATATATGCACAACTGCATATGAGTTGAGCATATCCTGCTTGTTAAACACCACACCCTGTTTTCTAATCATTTATAGGCCTTCAAACAAATGTGACCAATGAAGCTATCATTAAGCTCTCCTGTAGCATATAGAGTGGCGCACAGCATGGTGATGCGCTCCGGAAGTCTGGGCTCATGCCGCAGTGTGCTTCGAGGTCAAGTACAACATGACGGTGCACCCCGGCCAATGGAACATAGTGCATATATGAATGCATAATGAATACTAACAATAATAACAATAATTGATAGTGAGATATGGATATGAAATATATATATATATATATATATATATATATATATATATGTTTGTGTGTTAACATGTGTGAATAAACACTATTTTGTTCACTTTACCTAAGGAGTGCTGCGCCAATTTGTTGGAATTATATATATATATATATATATATATATATTCAAAACGTGAAGTGACATGATTGAAATGAATATATACACACAAAAAATGTGCTACAAAATGTGTACAAAATGTGTACAATACATAATTATAAAAAAATGCATAAATAATTTAAAATGTATAGATTTCATTATGAACATTATTTAAAGTGCATAAGGTGAACTAAACAGTGATAATGTATAAAATAAATAAATAAATAAATAAAATAAAAACAACTAAAAAATAAATAGACAGAGTGCTTGATGATCACATTGATGGTTACAATCAGGCTTCATAAAGATGCTTTATGGCCAAGAGAATCAAAAATGTTCCAAGATAGTAGAAGGTTCCATAACTCTAAAGACAAAAAAATGAATCAATAAACAATAATAAACAATAATAAATAACTTTTGCATCGGGTGTAGGAATAGAACTAGGGATGACAAAAAGATCCTGAATATAAACAAAGTGGCCTCGACTTCAAAACAAAAAGATTTTAAAATAAAAGGAAATCTATCATGCTAAACAATGGGGATAATTTATGTTCTTGAATGCCCCTGTGGTTTTCAGTATGTCGGGTGAACTATAAGAAAACTGAAAACTCGGGTAGCGGAACATATCAGCAACATAAAAAAAGGACTTGAGACACATAGCGTCTCAGCCCATTTCAAGAAGGTCCATCAAAAGAATCCAGTGGGTCTAAAAATCCTAGCGGTGAAACTAGTAAGAAAACATTGGAGGGGAGGTGACCCTATTAAACAGATTGATAAACAAGAGGCACAGTGGATATTTGAAATGGGCACCCTCTAACCCTCAGGTTTGAATATTGAGTGGGATATGAAGGCTATTAGTATGACCTAAGTCAGGGAGAGTAATAAGATAGATCCTTTCATCCTTTGGTAGCAATAGGGAGGCGTTTTAGGATATATACGGTAGGGTAGCTTTTGTTGAGGGAATAAGGTAGTGCTTTTAGGTCTCCATGGGAGGTTTAATGTGTGGTGTTGTAAATGCAAACAAAAAGGAATGTAAGAAAATGCTCCTCTCTGGAGGAGCATTCTACATAATAAGTTAATAATTGATAATATGTGTTAATATACGCAATTTGGCTGTAGGTCACGTCATGCACTTGTGTGAACTATTAATATGTCTAAGTACTTTTATGTATACAGTATTGGTAGGTAATTTTATATCTTTAATCATCATATAATATGTTATGTGAAAATTTTATATAATACTCGTTTTTATATAACATTGGTTTTTATTAATACCCGGCGAACGGAACCGGTGATGCAAATCCTGAAGCGGAAGTAAGCAGGGAGGTTATAAATAACAACAGGTGTTTAGTAATTCGGAGCCCCTGACGAAGCAGACGGAAAAATCGGGTCGGGCAAGGTTTTTATATGCTATTAAACAAGTCAGCACTTTGTATGTACAATAAAAGTGCACATTTGCCAATATACCTGGGGTGTTGCACCATGTCTATGTTTGTTTGAAGGCATCGATTACATCTGTGGGGCATCGGTTGGTATTGTGACGTGAGAACCGGAGGTGTGTGACTGTGACTACAGCAATGGTTTTCCACTGACTTCTTTGCTTTGGTTGGAGGAGAGCGGACCTGGACTGGTTTTATCTGTTTGGCCCTGATGATAAATTTACATGCTGTACAACCACCACAAGAGTAAGAACCCCATTTTTGGCCTTTACAGCCGAAAGGACCCTTGACTTTGGAAGGAACATAATGACTGAAAGTCAAGATATCCTTTAAATTAAGACTTCTCCTCTATGTAACAGATGGATATGGAAATAATGCAGGTGCTAAATCCCTATATGATAGCAGAATAGGTTAATGACGTTGAAGAATTTCTTGTAAACCTCTCCAATTGCCATTAAATGTCGAAATAATCTATTTTTTTCATCAAATCGTTGTATAGGTTTTTGTTTGCTTACCAATAAAGACTTTATTACAAGTTGTCGTGCTCTCTGATAGCCTTTTTGAATGGCCTGGTTACTGTATCCATGTTCCTGGAATCATTTTGAAAGGAGAGATGCCTGTTTTTAAAATTGCTGTCAGTAGAACAAACACACCTAAGTCTCAGAAATTGACCCACTGGAATTGCTTTTTAAATCTTAGGATAAGGGAGGATGTTGCATGCAAAAGGGAATTTGTTGCTGTCGCTTTCCTGTAGTTGTCAGTGGAAAGAAAACCTTTATAATTTTTGGTGACAAGAATATCACAAATTTCAGCTTGATGCTCATATTTAATTTTTCTAAGAACAAAGTCGAGCCCAGCCACATAAAAAAATATCATCAATATATCTGGACCACATGACCACGGACTTGTGACCTGTCATATTCTGTACAACCTCCCTCTCCCACAGCCCCAGGAAAAGATTAGCATACGAGGGAACACAAGTCGCCCCCATAGCAAGCCCCATATGCTGTAGGAAGAGCTGATCTTTAAATAGAAAAAAATGATGTCAGAGCAAACTCTAAAAGTGTCAAGATTAGGGTTGAGCGAACCCGAATTGTAAAGTTTGGGTTTGTACCGAACTTTATGGTTTTTGGTACCCAGACCTGAACCCAGACATTTTGGCAAAATTTAGCGTTCAAGTTCGGTGTTCGGCGATCTCTTGGAGCTTTTTGAAAGACTGCAGGGCAGCCAATCAACAAGCGTTTCAATAGTCTGCCCTTAGAAGCCATCACAGCCATGCCTACTAATGGCATGTCTGTGATTGGCCAAGAGCAGCACGTGACCCAGCCTCTATATAGGCTGGAGTCACATAGCGCCGCATGTGACTCTGCTCTTCTCAGTGTAGGGATAGGATGCTGCTGATGCTGTGAGGGAGAAATTTCGGAATAATTCTGTTGAACTTGGTGGTGTTCAATCTTCAAACTTCAGAGATTATTGAGGGTGCTATGCTAAATTTTTGTACCCAGCCCTGAGCCCAGTGACACTGAAAATAATTTTTAATCCTTCTGCTCGTTCAGTAGGCGTCGGCGGCCATTTTTGCAAGTGCTGTGCCCTTGCAACTGCATGCAAACTGCCAGGGACATTACTTTAATTCTGTTCTGGTAGCACAGTGGAGGGCAAATTCCCTTTTTTGGCCAGTAAAGTACCCCTGCGGCCTGCAGTGCATACCTGGCAGTGAAAATGATTCAATTACATTAGTCTGTCACATTTTTTGTGACCTAAAGCAATTTTTTATCTGTCTGCAACAGGCACTGCATATCTGACAGTCCAATAAAACCGCTAAATACTGCAGTTACCTTGCTGATATAAAAAAACACACTTTTTTTGCAAGATAGTACATTTTCTCTGCTATGCTGCACTTCTAAGAGTCCAATACAACCGTAACATACTGCAGTTACATTGGTGCTATAAAAAGAAAAAAACTTTTTGTGCTAGATAAGTGACAGGGACGTAAATTTGTAAAAATCGTCTGTTCCAATGGTGGGTGATATTTTGCCAGTTTTGCCGTATACAAATCCCTGCTCTGCATAGGTGAAATGGAGGTAAATTTCAAAAAATCATCTGTTACATTGGTGGGTGACATTTTACCAGTTTTGCCGTATACAAACCCCTGCTCTGCATAGCTGACAGGGCCGTAAATTTGCAAAACTCGTCTGTTACATTATTGATTGACACTTTGCCAGTTTTGCCGTATAGAAACCCCTGCTCTACATAGGTGACAGGGTGGCAAATTTCAAAAAATCATCTGTTACATTGGTGAGTGACATTTTGCAAGTTTTGCCGTATGCCAACCCCTGCTCTGCATAGATGACAGGGAGGTAAATTTCAAAAAATCATCTGTTACATTGGTGGGTGACATTTTGCCAGTTTTGCCGTATACAAACCCCTGCTCTGCATAGGTGACAGGGTCGTAAATTTGTAAAAATCATCTGTTACATTGGTGGGTGACATTTTGCCAGTTTTGCCGTATGCAAACCCCTGCTCTGCAAAGGTGACAGGGAGGTAAATTCCAAAAAGTCATCTGTTACATTGGTGGGTGAAATTTTGGGTGAAATTTTTTCCGTATACAAACCCCTGCTCTGCATAGGTGACCGGCAGGAAAATTTCAAAAAATCATCTGTTACAATGGTGGGTGACATTTTGCCAGTTTTGCCGTATGCAAACCCCTGCTCTGCAAAGGTGACAGGGAGGTAAATTTGCAAAAAGTCATCTGTTACATTGCTTTGGCGACATTAACCCAGTTTTGCCATATACAAACCCCTGCCCTGTATATGTGACAGGGAGGTAAATTTCTAAAAATCATCTGCTACAATGGCGGATGACATTGGGCCAGTTTTGCCATCTACAAACCCCTGCTCTGCATAGGTGGCAGTTAAGTAAATTTCTAAAAATCATCTGTTACATTGGTGGGTGACAATTTCCCAGTTTTGCCTTATACAAACCTCTGCCCTGCATAGGCGACAGGAAGGTAAATTTCAAAAAATCATCTGTTGGGTGACGATTTGCCAGTTTTGCCATATACAAACTCCTGCTCTGCATAGGTGACAGGGATATAAATTTATAAAAATCGTCTGTTACATTATTGGGTGACATTTTGCCAGCTTTGCAATATACAAACCCCTGCTCTGCATAGGTGACAGGGAGATAAATTTCAAAAAATCCTCTGTTACATTGGTGGGTGACATTAACCCAGTTTGTTGTATACAAACCCCTGCTCTGCATAGGTGACAGGGTGGTAAATTTCTTTAAATCATCTGTTACATTGGTGGGTGACATTTTGCCAGTTTTGCCGTATACAAACCACTGCTCTGCATAGATGACAGGGCTGTAAATTTGTAAAATTCATCTGTTACATTGGTGTTTGACATTAACCCAGTTTTGCCATATTCAAACCCATGCTCTGCATAGGTGACAGGGTTGTAAATTTCTAAAAATCATCTGTTACATTGGTTTATGATATTTTGCCAGTTTTGCCGTATACAAACACTGCTCTGCAGAGGTATCAGAGAGGTAAATATCAAAAAATCATCTGTTTCATTGGTGGGTGACATTTTGCCAGTTTTGCCATATTCAAACCCCTGCTCTGCATATAGCTCGGTGGTGACAGGGCGGTAAATTTCTAAAAATCATCTGTTACATTGGTGGGTGACATTTGCCAGTTTTGCCGTATACAAACCCCCTGCTCTGCATAGCTGACAGGAGGAGAATTTCACAAAATCCTCTGTTTACATTGGTGGGTGACATTTTGCCAGTTTTGCCGTCTACAATCCCCTGTTCTGCATAGGTGACTGGGAGGCAAATTTAAAAATCATCTGTTACATTGGTGGGTGAAATATTGCCAGTTTTGCCAGTGTACTAAACCCCTGCTCTTCATAGGTGACCGGAGGTAAATTTAAACAAATCATCTGTTACATTGGTGGGTGACATTTGCCAGTTTTGCCGTATACAAACCCCTGCTCTGCATAGGTGACAGGCCATAAATTTGTAAAAATCGTCTTTTACATTATTGGGTGACATTCTGTTTTGCCATATACAAACGCCTGCTCTGCATATGGTGACAGGGAGAAAATTTGTAAAAATCTTCTGTTACACTTTATTGGGAGACATTTTGCCAGTTTTGCCGTATACAAACCCCTGCCCTGCATATGTGTGACAGGGAGGTAAATTTCTAAAAATCATCTGCTACAATGGCGGATGACATTGGGCCAGTTTTGCCATCTACAAACCCCTGCTCTACATAGGTGGCAGTGAGGTAAATTTCTAAAAATCATCTGTTACATTGTGGGTGATGTTTTCCCAGTTTTGCCTTATACAAACCTCTCTGCCCTGCATAGGTGACAGGGACCGTAAACAATCTCTGTTGGATACAAACTCCGTTCTGCATATACAGATTATTGATAGGTGACATATCAATTTCGCCAGCTTTGCAATATACAAACCCCTGCCTGCATAGGTGACAGGAGATAAATTTCAAAAATCCTCTGTTACATTGGTGGGTGACATAAACCCAGTTTGTTGTATACAAACCCCTGCTCTGCATAGATGACAGGGTGGTAAATTTCTTTAAATTATCTGTTACATTGGTGGGTGACATTTTGCCAGTTTTGCCGTATACAAACCACTGCTCTGCATAGGTGACAGGGCTGTAAATTTGTAAAATTCATCTGTTACATTGGTGTTTGACATTAACCCAGTTTTGCCATATTCAAACCCATGCTCTGCATAGGTGACAGGGTTGTAAATTTCTAAAAATCATCTGTTACATTGGTTTATGATATTTTGCCAGTTTTGCCGTATACAAACCCTGCTCTGCAGAGGTATCAGAGAAGTAAATATCAAAAAATCATCTGTTTCATTGGCGGGTGACATTTTGCCAGTTTTGCCATATTCAAACCCCTGCTCTGCATATAGCTCGGTGGTGACAGGGCGGTAAATTTCTAAAAATCATCTGTTACATTGGTGGGTGACATTTGCCAGTTTTGCCGTATACAAACCCCTGCTCTGCATAGCTGACAGGGAGGAAAATTTCTAAAAATCCTCTGTTACATTGGTGGGTGACATTTTGCCAGTTTTGCCGTCTACAATTCCCTGTTCTGCATAGGTGACTGGGAGGCAAATTTAAAAAAATCATCTGTTACATTGGTGGGTGAAATATTGCCAGTTTTGCCGTGTACAAACCCCTGCTCTTCATAGGTGACCGGGAGGTAAATTTAAACAAATCATCTGTTACATTGGTGGGTGACATTTTGCCAGTTTTGCCATATACAAACCCCTGCTCTGCATAGGTGACAGGCCATAAATTTGTATAAATCGTCTTTTACATTATTGGGTGACATTTTGTTTTGCCATATACAAACGCCTGCTCTGCATAGGTGACAGGGAGGAAAATTTGTAAAAATCTTCTGTTACTTTATTGGGAGACATTTTGCCAGTTTTGCCGTATGCGAACCCCTGCTCTGCATAGGTGACAGGGAGGCAAATTTCAAAAAATCATCTGTTACAATGGCGGATGACATTTTGCCAGTTTTGCCGTCTACAAACCCCGGTTCTGCATATGTGACAGGGAGGTAAATTTCAAAAAATCATCCGTTGGATGACATTTTGCCAGTTTTGCCGTATACAAACCCCTGCCCTGCATAGGTGACAGGGACCTACATTTGTAAAAATCTTCTGTTACATTATTGGGTGACATCAACCCAGTTTTGCCATATACAAACCCCTACTCTGCATAGGTGTCAGGGAGGTAAATTTGTAAAAATCGGCTGTTACATTGGTTTGTGACATTTTGCCATTTTTGCTGTATACAAACCCCTGCTCTGCATAGGTGACAGGGAGGTAAATTTCTAAAAATTGTCTGATATATTCTTGGGTGACATTAACCCACTTTTGCCATATACAAACCCCTGCTCTGCATAGGTGACAGGGTAGTAAATTTAGTAAAAACGTCTGTTACTTCAGGGGTGAGAAGAGCGTTAAATAAGGGACGTGGCCCTGGTCATGGTGCTGCTGGTGTTTGTGGAGCTCCTGTTGCAGTGAGAGGACGTGGTAGATCTGTGCCAGCTAGACGCCCAAATTAAACACCTTCCTCAGGTGCGCATCCTTCAGCTTTATTTAGTAGGCCCGAATGCCGCTCTATGAATGGTGAGGCCAGAACAAGTACAGGCGATAGTGGATTGGGTGGCTGACATTGCCTCGAGTACCTTCACATTGTCTCCCACCCTGTCTGCTGCTGAAAGGTCAGAGTGGGCACCTGCAGGCCATGGGCATCTATCTAGCACCTCACCCCTTTGCAAATTAGCCAAGCAGTCTGAGCCCCAAGTCATGCAGCAGTCTCTTATGCTTTTTGATGACTCTGCTGGCAGGGTTTTCCAGGACCATCCACCACTTATCTTTGAGGATGAGGACATGGGAAGACCACCGCAGCCCGTCTCTGATGATGAAACACAGGTGCCAACTGCTGCGGCTTTCTGCAGTGTGCAAACCGACAAGGATGGCAGGGGTGAAGACTGGGTGGAAGATGATGTCGAGGACGGTGAGGTCCTAGACCCCACATAGAATCAAGGTCATGCGAGTGACCTGTGCAGGTTGGAGGGAGAGGCGGTGGTTGCACAGAGGCAACAGCACAGCAAAAGAGGGAGCAGGGTACAAAGCAGAGTGGCTGTCCCCTAGACAGTACGCCTGCTACTGCCCACCATACCCAAGGACCGAGCACAACAAAGCTCCAAGGAGTTCCCTGGCATGGCAGTTCTTCAGACAATGTGCAGACGACAAGACACAAGTGGTCTGCACGCTGTGCAATCAGAGCCTGAAATGAGACATAAACATTCAAAACCTGAGCACAACCTGCATGACCAGGCATCTAAGTGCATGCAAAGCACGAGCTGCAGTGGAGTAAACACCTCCAAACCAAGAAAGGTCTCAGGCTCCTCCTGCTCCCTCTTCTGCTGCAGTCTCTTCCTATTCCTCCTCCTCTGAAGTGACAGTGGCACCGGCCACCCCGCAAAAAGAGGATATGTGAGCAACGCAACCATGTTCGTCACCTTCAACAAGCAGCATAACAATGTCCCATGGCAGGGATCAGCTGTCCATCTTCCAAACAATGGAGCGAAAGAGGCAGTACTACCCTACCCACCCGCGATTTCTAGCCCTTAACCCCTTAAGGATACGGCCATATTTCACCTTAAGGACCAGGTGCTTTTTTGCAAATCTGACCAGTGTCATTTTATGTGGTGATAACTTTAAAACGCTTTTACTTATCCAGGCCATTCTGAGATTGTTTTTTCGTCACATATTGTACTTCATAACACTGGTAAAAAGGAGTAAAAAAATGCATTTTTATTTATGAAAAAAACTAATTTACCAAAATTTTTAAATAAATTTGCACATTTCCAAGCTTCAATTTCTCCACTTATATAATACATAGTAATATCTCCAAAAAAAGTTATTAATTTACATTCCCCATATGTCTAATTCATGTTTGGATCATTTTGGGAATGCCATTTCATTTTTGGGGACGTTACAAGGCTTAGAAGTTTAAAAGCAAATCTTGAAAATTTTCAGAAATTTACAAAAACCCACATTTTAGGGACCAGTTCAGGTCTGAAGTCACTTTGTGAGGCTTACATAATAGAAACCACCCAAAAATGACCCCATTCTAGAATCTACACCCTCAAGGTATTCAAAACTGATTTTTCAAACATCATTAACCCTTTAGGTGTTCCACAAGAGTTGATGGCAAATGGAGATGAAATTTCTGAATTTCACTTTTTTTGCCAAATTTTCAATTTTTATCCATTTTTCCACTAACAAAGCAAGGGTTAACATCCAAACAAAACTCTATGTTTATTGCCCTGACTCTGCGGTTTACAGAAACACCCGATATGTGGTCATACACAACTGTACGGCCGCACGGCGGGACATAGAGGGAAAGGAGCGCCATGTGGTTTTTGAAAGGCAGATTTTGCTGGACTGGTTTTTTGACACCATGTCCCATTTGAAGCCCCCTGATGCAACCCTACAGTAGAAACTCCCAAAAATTGACCCCATATAAGAAACTACACCCCTCAGGGTATTCAAAACTGATTTACAAGATTTACTAACCCTTAAGGCGTTCCATGCGATTTAATGGAAAATGGAGATAAAATTTCAGAATTTTGATTTTTTGTAAGATTTTACATTTTAATAATTTTTTTCCACTAACAAAGCAAGGGTTAACAGCCAAACAAAACAATATTTATTGCCCTGATTCTTTAGTTTACAGAAACAACCCATATGTGGTCGTAAACTACTGTATGGCCAAATGGCAGGGCGCAGAAGGAGAAGGGGAACGCCATATGGGTTTTGGAAGTCGGATTTTGCTGGACTGTTTTTTTGACACCATGTCCCATTTGAAGCCCCCCTGATGCACCCCTAGAGTAGAAACTCCAAAAAAGTCACCCCATTTTGGAAACTATGGGATAAGGTGGCAGTTTTTGTTGGTACTATTTTAGGGTACATATGATTTTGGTTGCTCTATATTACAATTTTCGTCATTAACTCTTGTGGAATACTTAAAGCAGGGGTCCTCAAACTACGGCCAGTGGAGACTCGAGAGGGCTGCGGCGGACGAAGAGAGGGACTGACAGTGTAGCGTGGCCGAGCTCTGTCTGGTCCGCGGTACAAGAACTTTGTTTCCTGTATCCTGTACCCGGCCGGACTGACAGGAAGTGCTCACTTAGTGTGCGCCTCCTATCAGTCCGCCCAGGTACAGGAAACAAATGCTCCTGTACCGCGGACCTCACACTGGCATCATGTTGCCATGGAAACCTTCCCCATCTGCCACAACTGAGCAGAAGGGGAAGGGGAAGGAGGGGGCTCCCTCCCTCTGTGCTCCCTTTCAAGAATCAGGGACTGCAAAGGCACAGCAGCCCCCCGATGGGAGAGGGAGGGAGCTCCCTCCCTGTTAACCCCTACCATACAGCGGTCCCTACGGACCGCAGTTTGGAAGGGGTTAAAACGGCTAACATCTGCACAGATGTCAGCCATTTGAATCAGAGTGTCAGCAATGATCTGACACTCTGATTCAACCGCTCGGCCATCCTGAGAATGAACGGGGGGCGGGCGGATGATCGTGCGCTTGCCCCCCACACTGCCTCCCGCCCCCGCCTCCCGCACCGCCCACAAGGGGGTAACTATATTATAAAAACCTATTTGAAGTTTCTGATCCCTGCAGTCACGGACCGCGGGGATCAGAAACTTGCATTAGCGCTACAAACCGCAGGTCTGAATTGACCTGCGGTTTGCAGCGATCGGCAATATGGGGGGGTCACAGGATGTCTGCTGAATGATTTTAGCAGGCACCCAGTTCCGATCACTGCCAGCCGTGCGGCAGTCATTGGAACTACACATGATGTATCGGTACATCATGTGTCCTTAAGGATTCGGGAAACATGCCGTATCGGTACGTCATGTGTCCTGAAGGGATTAATGCCAGCATTTCAATATTCCTGGCCTTTGAAATGCTTTCATTCCGTCTGGTGGAGACGGAGAGTTTTGAAAACCTTATGGCCTTGGCTGTCCCACAGTACGTCGTTTCCAGCCGCCACTACTACCAGGTGAGCCATTCCTTACCTGCACAAACGAGTGGGGGACAAAATCAGGTGTGCACTGCGCAACGCCATCTGTGGCAAGGTCCACATAATTACCGATACGTGGACTAGTAAGCATCGGCAGGAACGTTATATCTCCCTAAAAGCACACTGGGTAAATGCAGTGGCGGCTGGGCCTGAGGCGGATAGCAGTTTGGCGCCTCCTCCTCCTACTCCACTTCCTCCTCCTCTACCACCTACTCATCCACTAAGCATAACACCTTCACCACCAACTTCAGCACAGCCAGGCGAAAACAACAGCAGCCAGTTCTGAAACTCATCTGTTTGAGGCACAAACCCCACAGCGCGCAGGAGCTGTGGACGGGCATGGAACAACAGACTGATGAGTGGTTGGTGCCACTGAGCCTCAAGCCCGGCCTCGTGGTGTGCGATAATGGGTGAAATCTCGTAGCAGCTCTGGCACTGGCTGGTTTGACGCACATCCCTTGCCTGACGGATGTGCTGAATTTATTGTTGCAAAAACTCAAGAAAACTACCCCGAAATGTCAGAGCTTCTGCAGAAACTGCGGGCCGTCTGTGCGCGCTTTCGGCATTCTCACCCTGCTGCTGCTCGCCTGTCTGCGCTGCAGCATAACTTCGGCCTTCCTGCTTACCGCCTCATATGCGATGTGCCCACAAGGTGGAACTCCACCTTGCACATGCTGGAGAGACTGTGCGAGCAGCAGCAGGCGATAGTGGAGTTTCAGCTGCAGCACGCATGGTTAAATCGCTCTGCGTAACAGCACCACTTCCACGCCACCGAGAAGGCCTCCTTGCGAAACCTGTGTGCCTTGTTGCGCATGTGGCTCAGAGGGTGGTTTCCTGCACCAACATAGGCCAGGTAAACAATTGTCCAGCCAGGGCACAGTCCTGGAGGATGAGGAGGAAGGGAAGGATGAGGTGGCACCCAAAGCAGCTCAGGGCCTTAATTCCTTCTCCGAAGCGTGATTGGAAGAGGCGCGAGTACAAGCGCACACTGGTAGGCGCGCTGCTGATGGCATTCCCACCTGACACTGGGGCCGCAGTGGAAGCACGAGGCGAAGGCAGAGGAGGAGGAAGAAGTGGCCAACGCAGCCGGGGCACCGCCGCCACCTCAGAAGGCAGGGTTAGCATGGCCAAAATATGGAAAAGCTTTGTCACCACGCCACAAGAACCAGCACCACCAGCATGCAAAATCTTAGCAGGGGGCAGCATTTCAGCAACATGGTGGAGCAGTATGTGTTCACACGCCTACACGTACTGACTGATGGGTCTGCCCCATTCAATTTCTGGATCTCCAAATTGGGCACATGGCCTTAGCTTGTCCTTTACGCCTTGGAGGTGCTGGTCTGTCCTGCAGCTAGTGTATTGTCTGAATGTATATTTAGCACGGCAGGGGGCGTTATCACAGATAAGCGCAGCCACCTGTTCAATGCTAATGTGGAAAAGCTCACGTTCATTAAAATGAACCAGGCATTGATCCCACAGGATTTGTTTGTACCTTGTGCAGAATAGACATTTATACCGGTCTTAACCATAAATTCTTGTACTCAAGTGTACTTATTCTCTGTTTAATTTTTTTATATGTCCCAATATTTTGGAGGCTACCCCAATTAAAAAAACAAAACAAAACAAAACCCAGTGTTGGCTACCTCCTACCACTCCACCTCCACCCTCGCTTCCAACTACACTGCCACGGTCACCGCCTCCTCAACCTCCTACTCCACATCCACCTCCTCCTCCTAGTTCAAGATTGTTATTTTTAATTTTAATTTGTTTTATTTTATTTCAAGTTATTTCCCTATCCACATTTGTTTGCACAGTTTGCTGCCTTTTGCAGCCCTCTAGCCCTTTCCATGACATTGATAGAGCCATTTTAGTGCCCAAAAGTTCGGGTCCCCATTGACTTCAATGGGGTTCGGGGTCAAGTGCAGGTCAAGTTCGGGCCCCGAACTCAAACTTTTTTCGCCAAACCCAGCGAACCAGAACTTCCAGGTGTTCGCTCAACTCTAGTCAAGATTAATAAAATCTAATCAGGATCTAAATCAGTGCTCTGCAAAAATATCTGCATGCCCGTAGTCTGTGGTCATGGTTGATATATGTACAGTATACAGGGACTCGACATCGCATGTAACTAGAAACATATCATCTTCTAACTAAACATCATCAAGACGTCTAAGTATATCAGTAGAGTACCTGGCATGTAAATAAAAATCCACAAACCTGCAGACTTGTTCACAAAGCCCTCCCATGCAGGAAACAATGGGATGGCCCGGCGGTATATCTGCATTTTTGTGGATCTTTGGGAGTAAATAGAGGGTGGATTTAACTGGAGAATCTACATTCAAACCTTCACACAGCTATTTAATGATAATACCTTTCCCCACCCCCATATATACAGTATAGACGCAGAGAATATCATTTTTTGGGACAAAATTGTATCTAGTATAGAACTACATCCGAATACAGTGTGTATTGTCAAAATTACATTATCTCTGGGCTAGTGTAGTGCCGAAAATCTGTATTTTTCTGTATCCAGTACCTTACTGGAAGTCAATACAGTGTGTATTGGAAAAATTACCTTATCTCTGGGCTAGTGTAGTGCCAAAAATCTTTATTTCTCTGTATCCAATATATTACAGCAAGCCAATACATTGTGTATTGTAAAAATTACCTTATCTCTAGGCTATTGTACTGCTGAAAATCTTTATTTTTCTGTGTTCAGTACATTACGGCAAGCCAATACAGTGTGTATTGTAAAATTTCATTATCTGTGGCCTAGTGTAGGGCCGAAAAATTTATTTTTCTGCATCCAGTACATTACAGAAAGCCAATACAGTGTGTATTGTAAAAATTTCATTATCGGTGCCCTACATTATCTCTGGGCTAGTGTAATGCCAAAAATTGTATTTCTCTTTATCCAGTACGTAACAGCAAGCCAATACAGTGTGTACTGTCAAAATTACATTATCTGTGGCCTAGTGTAGTGCCACAAATCTGTATTTTTCTGTATCCAGTACCTTACTGGAAGCCAATACAGTGTGTATTGTAAAAATTACATTATCTCTGGGCTAGTGTAGTGTCGTACATCTTTTCTGTATCCAGTACATTAAAGCAAGCCAATACAGTGTGTATTGTAAAAATTACATTATCTCTGGGCTAGTGTAGTGCTAAAAATCTTTATTTTTCTGTATCCAGTACATTACAGCAAGCTAATACAGTGTGTATTGTAAAAATTACCTTATCAATGGGCTATTGTACTGATGAAAATCTTTATTTTTCTGTATTCAGTACATTACAGCCAGCCAATACAGTGTGTATTGTAAAGATTTCATTATCTGTGGCCTAGTGTAGTGCTGAAAATTTGTATTTTTCTGTCTCCAGTACATTACAGCAAGCTAATACAGTGTGTATTGTAGAAATGTCATTATCTGTGGCCTAGTTTAGCGACAAAAATATTTATTTTTCTGTATTCAGTACATTACAGCAAGCCAATACAGTGTGTATTGTAAAAAGTTTATTATCTGTGGCCTAGTGTAGTGCCGAAAATGTGTATTTCTCTGTATCCAGCACATTACAGCAAGCCAATACAGTGTGTATTGTAAAAATTACATTATCTCTGGGCTAGTGTAGTGCCTAAAATCTTTATTTTTCTGTATTCAGTACATTACAGCAAGCCAATACAGTGTGTATTGTAAAAATGTCATCTGTGGCCTAGTGTAGTGCCGAGAATTTGTATTTTTCTGTCTCCAGTACATTACATCAAGCCAATACAGTGTGTATTGTAAACATTTCATTATCTGTGGCCTAGTGTAGTGCCTAAAATGTTTATTTTTCTGTATCCAGTACATTACAGCAAGCCAATACAGTGTGTATTGTAAACATTTCATTATCTGTGGCCTAGTGTAGTGCCGAAAATTTGCATTTTTCTGTATCCAGTATATTACAGCAAGCCAATACAGTGTGTAGTCTAAAAATTCCATTATCTGTGGCCTAGTTTAGCGCCGAAAATATTTACTTTTCTGTATTCAGTACATTACAGCAAGCCAATACAGTGTGTATTGTAAACATTTCATTATCTGTGGCCTAGTGTAGTGCCGAAAATTTTAATTTTTCTGTATCCAGTACATTACAGCAAGCCAATACAGTGCATATTGTAAAAATTTCATTATCTGTGGCCTAGTGTAGTGCAGAAAATTTGTATTTCTCTGTATCCAGTACATTACAGCAAGCTAATACAGTGTGCAGTAAAAAAAATGTATTATCTCTGGGCTAGTGTAGTGCCAAAAATCTTTATTTTTCTGTATGCAGTACATTACAGCAAGCCAATACAGTGTGTATTGGAAAAATTACCTTATCTCTGGGCTAGTGTAGTGCCAAAAGTCTTTATTTCTCTGTATCCAATATATTACAGCAAGCCAATACATTGTGTATTGTAAAAATTACCTTATCTCTAGGCTATTGTACTGCTGAAAATCTTTATTTTTCTGTGTTCAGTACATTACGGCAAGCCAATACAGTGTGTATTGTAAAATTTCATTATCTGTGGCCTAGTGTAGGGCCGAAAAATTTATTTTTCTGCATCCAGTACATTACAGAAAGCCAATACAGTGTGTATTGTAAAAATTTCATTATCGGTGCCCTAGTGTAGTGCCGAAAATTTGCATTTTTCTGTATCCAGTATATTACAGCAAGCCACTACAGTGTGTAGTCTAAAAATTCCATTATCTGTGGCTTAGTTTAGTGCCGAAAATCTTTATTTTTCTGTATCTAGTACATTACAGCAAGCCAATACAGTGTGTATTGTAAAAATGTCATTATCTCTGGCCTAGTTTAGCACCGAAAATATTTATGTTTTTGTATTCAGTACATTACAGCAAGCCAAAACAGTGTGTATTGTAAAAATTTTATTATCTGTGGCCTAGTGTAGTGCCGAAAATTTTTATATTTCTGTATCCAGTACATTACAGCAACCCAATACAGTGTGTATTGTAAACATTTCATTATCTGTGGCCTAGTTTAGTGCTGAAAATTTGCATTTTTCAGTATCCAGTATATTACAGCAAGCCAATACAGTGTGTAGTCTAAAAATTCCATTATCTGTGGCATAGTTTAGTGCCCAAAATATTTATTTTTCTGTATCTAGTACATTACAGCAAGCCAATACAGTGTGTATTGTAAAAATGTCATTATCTCTGGCCTAGTTTAGCACCGAAAATATTTATGTTTCTGTATTCAGTACATTACAGCAAGCCAATACAGTGTGTATTGTAAAAAATTTATTATCTGTGGCCTAGTTTAGCTCTGAAAATATTTCTTTTTCTGTATTCGGTACATTACAGCAAGCCAATACAATGTGTATTGTAAAAATTTCATTACCTGTGGCCTAGTGTAGTGCCGAAAATTTGTATTATTCTGTATCCAGTACATTAAAGCAAGCTAATACAGTGTGTATTGTAAAAATTTCATTATCTGTGGCCTAGTGTAGTGCTGAAAATATGTATTTTTCTGTATCCAGTACATTACAGCAAGCCAATACAGTGTGTATTGTAAAAATTTCATTATCTGTGGCCTAGTATAGTGCTGAAAATATGTATTTTTCTGTATCCAGTACATTACAGCAAGCCAATACAGTGTGTATTGTAAAAATTTCATTATCTGTGGCCTAGTTTAGGTCCGAAAAAATTTATTTTTCTATAAACAGTACATTACAGCAAGCCAATACAGTGTGTATTGTAAAAAGTTTATTATCTGTGGCCTAGTGTTGTGCCGAAAATTTGTATTTCTCTGTATCCGGTACATTACAGCAAGCCAATACAGTGTGTAGTGTAAAAATGGCATTATCTGTGGTCTAGTGTAGTTCAGAAAATTTTTATTTCTCTGTATCCAGTATATTACAGCAAGCCAATCTGTGGTCTAATGTGGCGCCGAAAATTTTTATTTCTCTGTATCCAGTGCATTATAGCAAGCCAATACAGTGTGTAGTGTAAAAATTTCATTATCTGTGGCCTAATGTAGTGCCGAAAATTTGAATTTCTCTGTATCCGGTACATTACAGAAAGCCAATACAGTGTGTATTGTAAAAATGGCATTATCTGTGGTCTAGTGTAGTTCAGAAATTTTTTATTTCTCTGTATCCAGTATATTACAGCAAGCCAATACAGTGTGTAGTGTAAAAATGTCATTATTTGTGGCTAGTGTAGTGCCAAAAATCTTTATTTTTCTGTATCTAGTACCTTACTGGAAGCCAATAGAGTGTATATTGTCAAAATGACATTATCTCTGTTCTAGTGTAGTGCCGAAAATCTGTATTTTCCTGTATCCGAGTACATTACAGCAAGCCAATACAGTGTGTATTGTAAAAATTTCATTATCTGTGGCCTAGTGTTGTGCGGAAAATTTGTATTTCTCTGTATGCAGTAACTTACAGCAAGCCAATACAGTGTGTAGTGTAACAATTCCATTATCTGTGGCCTAGTTTAGTGCCGAAAATCTTTATTTTTCTGTATCCAGTACCTTACTTGAAGCCAATAAAGTGTATATTGTCAAAATGACATTATCTCTGTTCTAGTGTAGTGCCGAAAATCTGAATTTTCCTGTATCTAGTACATTACAGCAAGCTAATACAGTGTGTATTGTAAAAATTACATTATCTCTGGGCTAGTGTAGTGCCGAAAATCAGTATTTTTCTGTATCCAGTATTGTCCTGCATCAGAAAACTGTGTATTTAGCGGACAGTAAAACAATCTGCACCATATCTGCAGACAAAACCATTAATATGAAGAAGGCAAGCACAAAGGGAGGGGGAACTAGGCGTGATGCTGATGGTGCAAGCAGAGGCCGTGGCCCTGGGCGTGATGCTGATGGTGCAAGCAGAGGCTGTTGCCCTGGGTGCAATGAAACTGTGCCTGCTGTCAGCGCCAGCTTCATGTCTAATTTAGTTGGGCGGCACAGGACAACACTGTCCAAGTCGGACCAGTGCGAACAGGTGGTCGGTTGGATTGCAGAAGATAATGCTTCCAGTCTGTTAAGCACCACCCTCTCTTCCACATAGTCCAGTCTCTGTAGCCAAGAGTCTGGTTAACCGAATCCTCACTCTGATCCTCCTTTATACCAAGTCGCGTCTGGCCAAACAAGTGATCCCACACTCGGATATTCACATGACCTCTTTTCATCGCCAGTACTAGTGATGAGCGGCAGGGGCAATATTCAAATTCGCGATATTTTGCGAATATTTGGGCGAATATTCGTCATATAATCGAAAATTCGCGAATTCATAATCTACAGTCATTATTTTCTTGATTGCGAAAATTCGCATATAAAAATTTGCATACAGTTTGCATAACCAGTTTTGCGAATTTTTATGCAAATTATATGTGAATTTTTATATGCAAATTTTTGCAATAAAGAAAGTAATTACATTATTTTCTTGATTGCGAAAATTAGCATATAAAAAATCCGCATAAAAGTTGCATAAAAATTCGCATAAACTGGTATTTAAAAAAAATGAATATTCGCAAATTCTCAAAATGCAGATATTCGCGATTAAAATTCGCAATTCGAAATTTGGTGATCAACACTAGCCAGTACTTGGTTTTCTCTTGCCACGTTTGGCTCTCTCGCACGCTTGTAGAGGTACCTGAGATATTGTGCCCTGATTCCCAACCTCTTGAGCCTTCACAGCCTCAAGAAGATGAAGGTGGTGAACGGCAATGATTCGTTGGTTAGGTGGTGGTTAGTTCAAGTCAGGAGGATGAGCAGAGTGAAGAGGAGGTGGTGGACGATGAGGTCACTGACCCAACATGAGAAGGTGAAAAGCCGAGCAAGGACAGCAGTACAGAGGGACTGTAGCACCGCAACAGTCTGGAAGAGGCATGGGGTTGCAAAAGGGAGATGTCGGCCCACACCAAACAGGCCTGCAACCGTTACACTGAACACCTCCATGCGTAAATCTACCTTGCCAAGGGGTAGGTGTTCCGCAGTATGGCACTTTTTTGAGGAAAGCGCAGACAACAAAAGAGTGGTAGTATGCAACCTGTGCCATACCAAAATGAGCCGGCCCGTGAACACTAGCAACCTCACCACCACCAGCATGATCAGCCACATGGCATCCAAGCACCCTAATAAGTGTGCTGAACGCCTGGGTCCACACTTTGCGTCTGCTGGTCCCACCACTGCCTCCACTTTACTTGTGTCACGCACTGCTTGCCAATCCCCTGTTGAAGGGGCAGGCCCGGATGCCCCTCGCCCTGCACCTGGACCTTTGCATGAACCATCACCAACAACATCCACTTCCCTGTCCCAGCGCAGTGTCCAAATGTCGATAACACAGGCATTTGAATGCAAGTGCAAATACCCACCCACAGGCCATAGCACTAAATGCGCAACTTTCAAATTTACTGGCCCTTGAAATGTTGCCATTTAGGCTTGTGGACACTGTAGCCTTCTGCAGCCTGATGTCGGCGGCCGTCCCTCGGTATGCAGTCCCCAGCCGCCACTATTTTTCACGGTGTACTGTGCCTGCCTTACAACAGAATGTGTCCCAGAACATCACCCGTGCCCTGACCAATGCCCTTACTGGGCAGGTCCACCTCCAATGGACACATGGACAAGTGCTGGTGGCCAGGGACGTTACATTTCCCTGACCGCACACTGGGTGAATCTTGTGGAGGCTGGGAGTGAGTCGTACCCTGGGATGGCACAGGTGCTACCCAATGCCAGGATTGCGGGCCCTATGTCCATCAGGGTCTCCGCCAGCATTTATGTTGTGGGCTCCAACCCCCACTTCTCCTCCTCCACTTCCACCTCCAACAACAGTCAGCCATCAGTAGCTAGCTGGAAGCAGTGTAGCACTGCTGTGGGTAAGCGCCAACAGGCCGTTTTGAAGATAATCTGTTTAGGGGACAAACAGCGCACCACTGCAGAGCTGTGGCAGGGTATAAAGGACCAGACCGAGCTGTGACTCTCGACACTCAACCTACAAACAGGCATGACAGCGGCCGTAACTTGGTGGCGGCTTTGGAGCTCAGCAACCTGACACACATTCCATGCCTAGCCCACGTCTTAAACTTAGTGGTTCAGCGGTTTATGAAAACCTACCCCAATTTAAAGGGTTACTAGTGAAGGTGCGCCGCTTGTGTGCCCATTTCTGAAAGTCAACCACAGCTTCAGCCAGTCTCTCAACACTGCAGCAGCGCTTGCGGCTTCCAGCTCACCGACTGTTGTGTGACGTGAGCATGCGGTGGAACTTTACGTTCAACATGTTTGCCAGGCTTTGTGAGCAGCATAGGGCATGGAATACCAGATTCAACATGGTCGTCTCCTTTCCAGTCAACTGCCACTATTCACAAGCGAGGAGTGGGCATTGATATCAGACCTATGTGAGGTTTTAAAAAACTTTATTGAATCCACACAGATAGTTAATGGCGATAACGCTACTATCAGTGTAACCATCCCACTGCTATGTCTACTCAAATTATCGCTGCTCACAATTAAGGAGGATGCTTTGAATGTGGCAGACTAGGTAATGGGGGAGGAGATTACACAGGGTGATAGCCATTAAGCCAGACTTTGTGGCTGCCTGCCTCTTTATGCTGTGGATAGGGTTCCCAACCCCTGATACAGTTGAATCAAGAATCACAGCAGGTTGATATGCTTCTATGTTCAATTTTATTAAATAGTAATTCGCGGCATAAACGTGCGAACGTTTTCGGCCGTGTTGGCCTTCGTCAGGCACTGTGAAGGTAGTGATATCATAATTACAATGTTGTACAGTCATCAGAACTCATTATACATAGTATAGTAAAATAGTACACATACATCTCTGTTCCTAGTATTCTGTCATGCCGTAGTTTAGATCACCGGAAGTACATATATATATATAGTATAATACAAGGCAGATGTATCTAGACGTTTTGTTAAGGAAAAGACCACAGTACAAAATTTGCATGCATCTAATAGCAACAGAAGCCAGGTGGAAAATCAGATGGGGGAGAAAAATAAGAAATGCATCATGGTATATAATCCTTTTGATGATTCTAGTATTAAAGAGGTTGGTATAGCTGGGTGTATATAGAAATTCTGGGCTGAGGGGAAGTATCTCATGTTATCCTGGGGCTTACCTGAGCCGCTGTATGAATCGGGCGTCTCTGGTGTGTTGGGGCGCTATGGCCGCCTAGTGATGTGTGTGTGTGTCCGGTTCCCGCTCTCTTGAAAGGGCCGCCGGACCGGCATGCATCTGCTGGCAGGGGGAGGGGACGTGGAGCGCGGCGTGCGCTTTACTCACCGGAAGTGGGGAGGGTGGAACGCACATCCAAGATGGTGGTGCGTTCCACTGGCCGGAAGTGAGGTGTTCAGCATCATGAGAAGGGGAGGGGACTAGAGGAAGTGTCATCCCTATATGTAAATAGATTCTAACGGAGCCTCTGTATTAGAATATATGTTAATAAATGGATCTAGTTAATACTCAGGTGTATTATGGCTTAATAGATCATGTTTTTGTATAATAAGAGAAATATGAAAAATATGAAAAAATGGAAATGTATTGACAGAGAACGAAAAATAATCAGGGAGGGGGAAGGTGGGAAAAGAAATTATGAGGGAAAAAGGATACCACCTCTATCAGATTATATACTCTCCTTCATGTCTATGAAGCCTAGAAAAAATCATAATACACAGTTAGTACTTAGGTAATGGTCTACAGTGGAGAAATATATAGTCATCAGGTCACATTTCTAAATAGTTAATATCTGTAAATAATCCTGCTATTCATGGATTCATTGAGTGACATTTAATTCATGAGATTAGGTAAAAGCTTGCATTTCGTATTCTCTGTTGAGGCCTTTGGGTGATAATGTCTGTAAGGTGTGGATCCAAAACGCCTCTCTGTATTTCAGTTTTTTGGATCTGTCTCCACCTCTTCTTGGTGCCGGAACCTGCTCGACGATCTGGAACTTCAACTGAGATATTCTGTGTTGTGCCTCTTTAAAGTGGTATGGAAGTGGTAAAAGTAGATTTTCCCGTCGTATCCTGGACTTGTGTTGACAGCTCCTGTCTCTTATTGGTTGCGTGGTCTCCCCCACATACATGAGACCACATGGGCACTTTATTGTGTATACTACGTAATCTGTTCGCACGTTCAACTATAATGTTTTAGACGGTAAGCAGCACGCCCTTGCTCCAAATGTTTTTGAGGGTCACCAGTAGGCCATCAATGAAATTTTTCAAGGGTGTGTATGATGCCCTCCTTTATGTGTAATAAAGGGTGTATTGTAGTGCCGGTTCCTTGTAATTTTGCCAGCCCTTTCAGTGCATAAGCTTTATGAGTGTTGCAGTGTACCTGAACAATTGTAGCACTGTGTGAATGAGGCCCTCCATTATGTGATATACAGACTGTATCGGATTGCTTCTTCCTTGTAATTTTTGGCAGCATTTGCACTATACATACAATTGAGTATACAGGAAAGAATGTTTCCTAACAGTTTTACCTCTAAAGATTTTTATTTTTTTGAGGGGGCGGGATTTTGTGTGTGATTTTGTCGCTATGTAAAAGTGGCGGACAACTGTGAAAATATGCCATAGACATGGTACCCATGCGGTTCCAGATCCATTTCGGTGGTGTTTCTGTCACTTTCTGACCTTTTCCAATGGACCAGGCACCCTCCCTCATCCGAGCAGGGGGTGCCTGGTTGTCTCCCATTGACTTCCATTAGACTCGGGTGCTCGGCCGAGCGCACGAATATCGCTATGTATTCGGACCGAGTACCCGAAAACCCGAACACTTTGGTGCTCGCTCATCACTAATGACCAGCACTTTCTGCAAGCCAGTGTAAACTTTCAAAAGGCATCTGACCAAGTCCCCCACTACTTCATCCCAGTGTTGTGTGATCCTCTGCCGTCTTCCTCACTTGTGGTTTTTCCTGCCAAAAATTACAGTAACATTGTGCTAGGCTTGGTCTTTCAGCGATTCATCTTAAATGAATCGCAAAAGCTTTAGATATGTTTGGCAGGTGAATTTTTTGAAATTTGTAATGAATCAGATTAGTTAAGAATTGATTATCTCAACACTAATGTAAATGCTTGTATTTCTGGAACAGCATCTTATGGACTGATGAGACCAAAGTCACTTTTTACCAGAATAATTGAACTACTACCCTAGTATTTATTGATGGTGTATAGCAGAGTAACTTCTGAGGTGTACAAGGTTACATTGCAAATTTAGAAGAATCATAATACTTTAAAACTCATTGGATGCAGATAGACAATGGCTACATGGCAGCTTTTGAACTGCTTTAGCCTTCTGGGTACCTTCTGCTGATGGATTATTTTTGTTTATTGGCAGATGAACAATGACCCAAAGCACACTGTAAAATAAAAAAAAAAGTGGAATGCTGTGACAAAACCTTCTAACCAAACTAGCATGTATTTTATAAGTGCTTTAGACAAAGCTAATGCTTTCTTGTAGAGTACATCTTTTATTCAATGTTAGTTTCAAATGCTTTATAACAGGACTTCTAAACATAAGGTCTATAAATAGTGTACAGGTGATTTGTCAGTAGTTTTGAGCGAACAGTTCGAGCATAGTTCAGATTCGTACCGAATTTTGGGGTGTTCAGGACCCGGACCCGAACATTTTCTAAAACGTTCGGGTTCGGGTCCGTTGTTCGGCGATTTCTTCCCGCTTTCTGAAAGGCTGCACAGCAGTCAATCAGATAGCGTTTTACTTCTTGCCCTAAGAAGCCATCACAGCCATGCCTACTAATGGCATGGCTGTGATTGGCCAAGTGCAGCATATGACCCAGCCTCAATTTAAGCTGGAGTCACATAGCGCCGCACGTCACACTGCTCTGATAAGTGTAGGGAGAGGACGCAGCTTCTGTGAGGGCGAGATTAGGCAGGGAAAAGTCAGCAAAAACACCTAATGAAGTGATCAATCTACAGCTGTGAATCATTCAACTTCTGCTAGTTAATTGTTCACTGGTTTTTAGGCTGCACAGAGCATTTTTCTGTCACTTTTTTCTGGGGTGATCGGCGGCAATTTTTTGACTTGTGGTGCACCAGAACAAGCTACCACCAAGTCCATCAATCCATCAATACTAGGTTTATTTTTTGCTATATCCTACATCAGGGGCTTGGCTGTGGTTATTGTCACCCCCAGAAACTCAGGATAGCGATTTCTATATTTTATTAAGGGGTTAAATTAAATTGCCAAAATACCAATCCCATAAATCTAGTGTTCCATTTTTGGCTAGCCAAGTGTAATACTGTCTGCTGTCTGGCAAAGGATAGATTATTTTCTATGGTAACATTCAATTGCCAAAATAGCAATCCCCTAAATCTGGTGTCCCAGCAGTGGCTGGCAAAGTATAATAGTGTCCGGCAAAACATATACTTTGTTCTGGGGTGAAATTCAATTACCAAAATAGCAATACACTGAATCTGGTGTTCCAGCACTTGCAGGCCAAGTTTAAATTTGTACGTAACAGGGTATATTTTGTTCTGGGGTGAAATTCAATTGCCAAAATAGCAATACCATAAATCAGTGGTGTCAGCTGTGGATGGCCAAGTTTCATAGTGTCCTGCAAAGGATATATTTTGTTCTGGAGTGAAATTCAATTGCCAAAATAGCAATACCATAAATCAGTGGTTTCAGCTGTGGCTGGCAAAGTTTCATAGTGTCCTGCAAAGGATTTATTTTGTTCTGGGGTTAAATTCAATTGCCAAAATAGCAATACCATAAATCTGGTGTCCCAGCAGTGGCTGGCAAAGAATAATAGTGTCCGGCAAAACATATATTTTATTCTGGGGTGAAATTCAATTGCCAAAATAGCAAAACCCTGAATCTGGTGTTACAGCAGTTGCATGTCTAGTTTATATCTGTCCGTAACAGGGTACATTTTGTTCTGGGGTGAAATTCAATTGCCAAAATAGCAATACCATAAATTAGTGGTTTCAGCTGTGGCTGGCAAAGTTTCTTAGTGTCCTGCAAAGGATATTTTTTGTTCTGGGGTGAAATTCAATTGCCAAAATAGCAATACCATAAATCAGTGGTTTCAGCTGTGGCTGGCCAAGTTTCATAGTGTCCTGCAAAGGATTTATTTTGTTCTGGGGTGAAATTCAATTACCAAAATACTAATACCATAAATCTGGTGTCCCAGCAGTGGCTGGCAAAGTATAATAGTGTCCGGCAAAACATATATTTTGTTCTGGCATGAAATTCAATTGCCAAAATAGCAATACCCTGAATCTGGTGTCCCAGCAGTGGCTGGCAAAGTATAATAGTGTCCGGCAAAACATATATTTTGTTATGGGGTGAAATTCAATTGCCAAAATAGCAAAACCCTGAATCTGGTGTTCCAGCAGTTGCATGTCTAGTTTAAATCTGTCCGTAACAGGGTACATTTTGTTCTGGGGTGA
Organism: Bufotes viridis; assembly: GCA_033119425.1. Lineage (NCBI taxonomy): Eukaryota > Metazoa > Chordata > Amphibia > Anura > Bufonidae > Bufotes > Bufotes viridis. The sequence goes on from CM065591.1 coordinate 108,366,458, forward strand.
AATTCAATTGCCAAAATAGCAATACCATAAATCAGTGGTTTCAGCTGTGGCTGGCAAAGTTTCTTAGTGTCCTGCAAAGGATATTTTTTGTTCTAGGTTGAAATTCAATTGCCAAAATAGCAATACCATAAATCAGTGGTTTCAGCTATGGCTGGCCAAGTTTCTTAGTGTCCTGCAAAGGATATTTTTTGTTCTGGGGTGAAATTCAATTACCAAAATAGCAATACCATAAATCAGTGGTTTCAACTCTGGCTGGCTGAGTTTCATAGTGTCCTGCAAAGGACATATTTTGTTCTAGGGTGAAATTCAATTGCCAAAATAGCAATACCATAAATCAGTGGTTTCAGCTGTGGCTGGCCAAGTTTCAGAGTGTCCTGCAAAGGTTATATTTTGTTCTGGGGTAAAACTCAATTGCCAAAATAGCAATACCATAAATCTGGTGTCACAGCAGTGGCTGGCAAAGTATAATAGAGTCCGTCAAAACATATATTTTGTTCTGGGGTGAAATTCAATTGCCAAAATAGCAATACCATAAATCTGGTGTCCCAGCAGTGGCTGGCAAAGTATAATAGTGTCCGGCAAAACATATATTTTGTTATGGGGTGAAATTCAATTGCCAAAATAGCAAAACCCTGAATCTGGTGTTCCAGCAGTTGCATGTCTAGTTTAAATCTGTCCGTAACAGGGTACATTTTGTTCTGGGGTGAAATTCAATTGCCAAAATAGCAATACCATAAATCAGTGGTTTCAGCTATGGCTGGCCAAGTTTCTTAGTGTCCTGCAAAGGATATTTTTTGTTCTGGGGTGAAATTCAATTACCAAAATAGCAATACCATAAATCAGTGGTTTCAACTCTGGCTGGCTGAGTTTCATAGTGTCCTGCAAAGGTCATATTTTTTTCTAGGGTGAAATTCAATTGCCAAAAGAGCAATACCATAAATCAGTGGTTTCAGCTGTGGCTGGCCAAGTTTCAGAGTGTCCTGCAAAGGATATATTTTGTTCAGGGGTGAAACTCAATTGCCAAAATAGCAATACCATAAATCTGGTGTTCCAGCAGTGGCTGGCAAAGTATAATAGTGTCCGTCAAAACATATTTTGATCTGGCATGAAATTCAATTGCCAAAATAGCAATACCCTGAATCTGGTGTCCCAGCAGTGGCTGGCAAAGTATAATAGTGTCCGGCAAAACATATATTTTGTTCTGGCATGAAATTCAATTGCCAAAATAGCAATACCATGAATCTGATGTCCCAGCAGTGGCTGGGAAAGGATAATAGTGTCCGGCAAAACATATATTTTGTTCTTTGGTGAAATTCAAATGCCAAAATAGCAATACCATAAATCTGGTGTCCCAGCAGAGGCTGGCAAAGTATAATAGTGTCCGGCAAAACATATATTTTGTTCTGGGGTGAAATTCAATTGCCAAAATAGCAAAACCCTGAATCTGGTGTTCCAGCAGTTGCATGTCTAGTTTAAATCTGTCCGTAACAGGGTAAATTTTGTTCTGGGGTGAAATTCAATTGCCAAAATAGCAATAACATAAATCAGTGGTTTCAGCTGTGGCTTGCCAAGTTTCATAGTGTCCTGCAAAGGATATTTTTTGTTCTGGGGTGAAATTCAATGGCCAAAATAGCAATACCATAAATCAGTAGATTCAGCTGTGGCTGGCCAAGTTTCATAGTGTCCTGCAAAGGACATATTTTGTTCTGGGGTGAAATTCAATTGCCAAAATAGCAATACCATAAATCAGTGGTTTCAGCTGTGGCTGGCCAAGTTTCAGAGTGTCCTGCAAAGGTTATATTTTGTTCTGGGGTGAAACTCAATTGCCAAAATAGCAATACCATAAATCTGGTGTCCCAGCAGTGGCTGGCAAAGTATAATAGTGTCCGGCAAAACATATATTTTGTTCTGGGGTGATATTCAATTGCCAAAATAGCAAAACCCTGAATCTGGTGTTACAGCAGTTGCATGTCTAGTTTAAATCTGTCCGTAACAGGGTACATTTTGTTCTGGGGTGAAATTCAATTGCCAAAATAGCAATACCATAAATCAGTGGTTTCAGCTGTGGCTGGCAAAGTTTCTTAGTGTCCTGCAAAGGATATTTTTTGTTCTGGGGTGAAATTCAATGGCCAAAATAGCAATACCATAAATCAGTAGATTCAGCTGTGGCTGGCAAAGTTTCATAGTGTCCTGCAAAGGATTTATTTTGTTCTGGGGTGAAATTCAATTACCAAAATAGCAATACCATAAATCAGTGGTTTCAACTCTGGCTGGCTGAGTTTCATAGTGTCCTGCAAAGGTCATATTTTTTTCTAGGGTGAAATTCAATTGCCAAAAGAGCAATACCATAAATCAGTGGTTTCAGCTGTGGCTGGCCAAGTTTCAGAGTGTCCTGCAAAGGATATATTTTGTTCAGGGGTGAAACTCAATTGCCAAAATAGCAATACCATAAATCTAGTGTTCCAGCAGTGGCTGGCAAAGTATAATAGTGTCCGTCAAAACATATTTTGTTCTGGGGTGAAATTCAATTGCCAAAATAGCAATACCCTGAATCTGGTGTCCCAGCAGTGGCTGGCAAAGTATAATAGTGTCCGGCAAAACATATATTTTGTTCTGGGGTGAAATTCAATTGCCAAAATAGCAAAACCCTGAATCTGGTGTTCTAGCAGTTGCATGTCTAGTTTAAATCTGTCCGTAACAGGGTACATTTTGTTCTGGGGTGAAATTCAATTGCCAAAATAGCAATACCATAAATCAGTGGTTTCAGCTGTTGCTGGCAAAGTTTCTTAGTGTCCTTCAGCCACACACCTTCACCACCAACTTCAGCACAGCCAGGGGTAAACGTCAGCAGGCCATTCTGAAACTCATATGTTTGGGGGACAGGCCCCACACCGCGCAGGAGCTGTGGCGGGGAATTGAACAACAGACCGACAAGTGGTTTCTGCCGGTGGGCCTCAAGCCCGGCCTGGTGGTGTGCGATTTCACCACCACTTGTGCAGAATAGACATTTTTAACTGCCTCCCCCTCAACCATGTATTATTGTACTCTGGGGCACTTCTTTATTGAATCCTCATTTTTTTAACTTTACCATGATCTTGCGGTGCAACCCAAAGTTGAATAAACCTCTCCTCAATCTGGGCTCCGGGGCCTAAATAACTGAAAGTGGCCTGTTACAATGGTGAGTGACATGAAGCCTGAACCTCTGCCATGCGACCTCTCTCCTCTGTCTGGGTGCCGTGGGCTAACTATCTGGAAGTGGCCTTCTCCAGTGGTGGGTGATATGACGCCTTATTCCTTGCTGTGGGACCTCTCTCCTCTGTCTGGGTGCTGGGGCCTAAATAACTCAAAGTGACCTTCTCCAGTGGTGGGTGATATAATGCCTTATTCCTTGCTGTGGGACCTCTCTCCTCTGTCTGGGTGCTGGGGCCTAAATAAGTCAAAGTGGCCTTCTCCAGTGGTGGGTGATATGACGCCTGATTCTTTGCTGTGGGACCCCTCTCCTCTGTCTGGGTGCTGGGGCCTAAATAACTGAAAGTGGCCTTCTCCAGTGGTGGGTGATATGATGCCTGATTCTCTGCTGTGGGACCTCTCTCCTCTGTCTGGGTGCTGGGGCCTAAATAACTGAAAGTGGCCTTCTCCAGTGGTGGGCGATATGATGCCTGATTCTCTGCTGTGGGACCTCTCTCCTCTGTCTGGGTGCTGGGGCCTAAATAACTGAAAGTGGCCTTCTCCAGTGGTGGCCTTCTATGACGCCTTATTGCTTACTGTGGGACCTCTCTCCTCTGTCTGGGTGCTGGGGCCTAAATAACTGAAAGTGGCCTTCTCCAGTGGTGGGTGATATGACCTGATTCTCTACTGTGGGACCTCTCTACAATTGATATTGGTTAATATTTATTTATTTTATTTAATTTTAATTCATTTCCCTATCCACATTTGTTTGTAGGGCATTTACCTACATTTTGCTGCCTTTTGCAGCCCTCTAGCCCTTTCCTGGGCAATTTTACAGCCTTTTTAATGCCCAAAAGTTCAGGTCCCCATTGACTTCAATGAGGTTCGGGTGCGGGATGAAGTTCGGGTCGAGTTCGGATCCTGAACCCGAACATTTTTGGGAAGTTCGGCCGAACTTCTCGAACCCGAACATCCAGGTGTTCGCTCAACTCTACTCATAACTTCATAAGGAGTCTATATGATAAAAATGTTATTCACTGGCCAGACAAGATGGACTATCTAAGCAAGAAGAGGGTGGACTTATTGTGCTTGATTCTCAGCTTTTATCTGGTATCCTGCTTATTGTTGAATTCCTGTTTCTGACCCAACTACTTTCAGTTCCTTTTCAAGTGATCCTGTTAATCACTCGGAACTTGTGCTTTGGAAGCACAACTCTGACAACTTTCTAGGCTGATCATTAGACATTCCAGGTTGCTCACTAAAATAGTTTTCTCCTGCTGACTACCAACCTACTAAAATTGTAACCAGTCACAATAGGAGGAGGGGCCACTACCTTTCAAATCTCATTCAGTTGATGCCAAACCTCATGTCTAGCTTCAGATCAGGTATATGTTTCCATAAACATTGTATCTTTCAAACACATATGCAGAGGAAAATGAAGTACTCCTTTAATAAGTTACTGTACTGTACAAAAGTTAGATGCATGCGTGGTGTGAGAGTGATCAGTTGCTTCTGATTATATACACTATATGTATTGTGTTTGAGATCTATGATATACGCTCACTTTAAGTATAAGATGTGCACATATTCAGCTAGGTTGTGTTTGCTGGGTTTGCTCTCGGATTTGAAAATCAATAGAAACATAAAGACCCTGATTTCTACTCTATTAGTCGCGGCTAGAGTATTGATTGCACATAATTGGAAATCAGAAGACGCCCCGGCGATCCCTCACTGGTTATCCAAATGTGACAGCATCTATAGACTGGAACAGATTGCCAGCTGGGAGTCGAGGTCTCCGGCCTCATTTCAATCAACGTGGTCCTCTTGGCGTTCATACCGCTCTGCACAATTAATGCTGACTGACAATGGTTTATTGTAATTATTGTCCACTACCGGGACTCTGTGTTTCTCGGACCTATCCTCACTTCCTTTCCCCTTCATTTAGTCTTACCCTCCCCCAACTACCCTCACTCTCCCCTCCCCTGTTTGTTTATTTGTTCCATTTGTTTTATATGTTTGTTTAACACTGTTGACGTACTGAATTTGACTTAGGGACAATAGTCCTGGGAGACACATCTTGGCTGTCATTCGCTCACCTAGATATGCAGGATCATATTGAACATGGCTTAATAGATGTATTCAGCCTTCGATAACACTAATGAGCTTTTGTATCCATAAGACATGTATGCTTGCTACTACGTGGGTCTGTGTACCCTCTGCTTTACCTTAATATGTCACCATGATGTGTACCTGTTTACTTTATTTTCTTTTTCTTTCTCAATAAAACTTTGTTAAAACGAAAAAAAAAAAAAAAAAAAAAAAGATAGTAGGAGTATCTGGCCAAAATAGCTTTTAGGACCATTCCAGGATGAGGGAGTATTGGATCAAGATGTTGAGATACAATGTACTCACCAATTCTAGGAAATTGTGTTGATAACAAACACAGATGGTTAGCATATATGTCCAAATCTGTCTTGGGAACGTGGCCTTTAGCTTCATATTTTGTCATGATGATTTATAACCTAGTTATATAACTGTTTGCATTGCCAATATGTATCACGTGGGATTGTGCAATCTGTGTTATCCAATTAGAGTCCTTGAAAATGTCTTGTACCTCCATATGCTCCTTGTACTCCCATGTCTAAAGACAGGGGTATAAAATAAAGTACTTTGGAGGGAGACCTCAGATCTCTCCAGGCATAACGAGGTGTTTTATGTCTGTGATTTATTCGGCCGACTTATTTAATTAATTTCTACCTGACTACAAGATTACTCCGACATTTTCTGGAGGCCCCAGCGAGATACCCAACCTTCGAGGTCCAGACTAAACTGTGCGAAGTAGCCACGGTCCAGGAACGCAATCCTAGGTAAGTGGGCCCTTGTCTCACCCCGCTTTCCAGAACCTGTGGGCGCTTCAGAATCAGTCCATCTTGCAGGGTTCGGGTATCACTCAGGTAGATTTTGATTAACAGCTTTATATTGATTATACTAATATTTGTTTGTCTGGTATTTCTGTCTTAACTCCTAAAGGTTAATGTCTGATGTACTGATGTACTGACTTGAACAAAATGGTTTGGCTTTGCTGCTAACACGCTTAAAATTTTGCTATTGCAATGTGTGTTTGGTACTACCATTACAGCTGCTGCTAAATATAATCGGTACAAGGGGTTAAGTCTGAAAGAAAAAAAAAGGAATCCAGAAGTTGTGCTCTGTCACTGCCTGGCCGCTTGCCATAAGCAGACCGAGTAACCAGTAACTGAGATTGGGTGTGTAACTCTTTGTAGTTCTTTGGAATCTTGCTATCCGAGTTCAATTGAAATATTGAAGTAACAGCAGATGATGTACAAATGTATGAGGAATATATAGGAGTTTTCATAGGATTACTTTTATACATGTTTGTGTGCGTCTATTTGTGGTATAAGATTGGTCTTAACCCCACAGAATCGCCTTTGCATTCTGATATCCCACTGACTTTCTATGTGCAGTTTGCAAACGTCTAGTCTGACTTAACTAGAAAATTTGTAGTGCGAACTGCAAGTGATTATACATAGTGGGAAACCAAAATAGGTCAAGGATCACTACCTTAGACCTGGTATGCTATGGGGACTATTTCTAGCAAGCGAGAACGGGAAGAAGTCTGTCCCAAGATTACAATGAAACGCTTGGTAGAAATAGAGCACGGAAGGTGGGCAACTAAGAATGCTTCAGATATATTTAAAAAGGCTGGGATGCCAAAAGCTGGGTGTTTAGATGCCCATCGCTGGGAAAAATTTATGGTTGAGGAAAAGCAGTGGATTGAGAAGCATGGATATTCTTCTCAAGTGAAGGCATGGTTGGCTACGTCAACCAATCATGATCCCCACTATAATACAAAAGATGATAAAGGATTTATGTGGGCTGGAAGCACAGATAATCATAGTCATGCTGAAGGTATGCAGCCTAGCGCTGACACCTCTCCAGCCCCCGATCCAGCTCCTATGCCTGTGTCTTCACCAGCTGCTGCTTCCTCCTCACTCATCCCCACATCCCCAGCACCTGAACCACACAGCCCACTGTATCCAGATCTGTCTGGATTAACAGTACCGAGTACAAGTACTCAAAGTGCTCAGTATGGTGACATGACTAGGTTAGAGCAGACATATGCACAACATTCACCTCCTCCAGCATATGTGGCAACCCCCACACAGTGGAGATTACGATCCACATTAGCGTTGACTCCTTCTACGCAGGGAGAGGCAGAAGATGGTTGGGTATGTATGTATTGCAGACATTGCAACCCCATGAACAAAAATAGATGTGAGGAATGCCACACGAACTGGAGTGAACAGGCTGAAACATGCTGGAGAACTAGTATAGTGCTAGATGTTGAGTCTCCTCAGACTACATCCACTCCTGCACCCAGTGCTGCCAATGCAGTTCCTGGGAAAGTAATTACATGTTTAGAAAGGAGTGGTGGGGAGTGGCATGTGGTTGAAGGGGACTCAGAAAAACATGCTAGAAACCTTCGCTCTGCTACTTGGATCTGGAAGTGTGGAAATGTTTATAGATGCAATGAGAACTCTGAATGTACCAATTGTGGGATGATGAATCCCAGATCTTTTCAAGTGTCCCTACAATTGGGATTCACCCGGTACTGACTCAAACCACCCGGCAGTGCGATGCTGACGGTCAACCAGCTAGAGTCACTCAACAAGTTGAATGGTATAAACCCTGGAGCCAGGGAGAGCAACTTGTAATGATAGAAAAACTCCCTGATCCCTACAAGGACCCAACTGGGTTCTATAAAGGGTTACTGCGAATTCAGCAGACTTATAACACCATGTGGGACGACCTAGCTGCCCTTTGCTCTGCTGCGGTGGGTATGCCTTTAGTGGAAAAGATTAAGAATGTTGCAGGAGCAGGCATTGAGCCAGTTCCAAGAAATGCTGATGCTAGACTGAAGAAGTCAGGAGAAATGTTTCTGACAAGACTGCAGGCTGTTATAAAGGACCTGATGAGACAGCTGACAAATATCATGCACGAGTTGTCAGCATATTCAAAGATCGGGATTTTGAAGTCAGTGAGCCAAATAGCAGAGATAGACGAATACTTAGAACATGTTTTATAAATGGGTTGAGAGAGGATTTACGGACTGAATTGATGAAAGTACGCCCTGAATGTATGCATACATCTCTGGAAAAATCACTGGTTGTCATACGTAGTATAGAAGAGCAGATGCAAAAGAGAAAAAGAAAACAGGCAGCGTAGCAGCCAATTCCTGTACTTATTGCTGCATATGCTGACCAGTTTTCAGGAGAAGGAGGAAGGGGAGCAAGTAGTCAAGTGAGAAGGGAAAATGAGAAAGGGATTATGTATGATCAAAGGAGAGGACAAACAATAAATGTTGATGAGTACAGGAGAAATAGACCGTGTTTTGGATGTGGCGGGAGAGGTCATATGAAAAGGGATTGTCCATCCAGACGACAAAGGCCTCAAAATAATTCAAGCAGCGCCCAGATGAATCAAGCTGCAGCAACTCAGATTCAACTGGCCACGGTAGGTCAGCAAGAATATGATGACTAGGAAATAGGCAGCCCCCAACTTACTGAATCAACAACAACAGTGTCCCACCCCATCCAGGCCCTAAAGCAATTGTAAAATTAACACTACCTGATGGTAAAAATGTCGACTGCATAGTCGATACGGGGCAAGCCGAACTATTTTAAAAGCTCATGAAATTGCACCAGAATACTTAAGCCCTGATCAGGTAATGGGGGTGTGTCTGGGAGGAGAAATGTGTGCATTAAGACAAACTAATCCCTTGAAGGTACGAATTGACGATACAACCGATATATGCATGCAATTATTGGTATCTGAAAGTTGCCCTGTGAATCTTCTCGGGGCAGATGTATTACATGCCATTAATGCAATTATAAGATTTGGAAAAAAAGGGGTATCGGTGACGGGGCCCCTTATGGAACCCATTTTGACCATATTAAGTGCTTTAATTAACCCATTGAACAAAGATGCATTGCAGGGAGAAGATCCTGCCCCGGACAAGGAAGTAGAGGATCTGCTTGCAAAGGTACCTGCTGGATTATGGGTTAGGAGTAAAACAGATGTTGGCCTGCTCCAAGTAGCCCCTGTAAAAATTTAATTGAAACCTGGAGTAGTGCCTGTTAAAATAAAACAGTACCCCCTGAGCAAGGACCAAATTGCTGCGACAGCAGTACAGGTAGACGAATATCTCAAGATGGGGGTCATAAGGGAATGCCGATCCCCTTATAATACACCTCTTTATCCAATAAAAAAAACGGGTAGAAACTGGAAAACCCCAGGCATATAGGATGATACATGATCTCAGAGAAATTAACAAACTAATGATTATTGATACGCCTATTGTACCTAATCCGCATACATTACTTAACCAGATTCCTCCCAACGCCATGTACTTCACTGTCATTGATTTGGCAAATGCATTTTTCTCAATCCCAGTGGAGGAAGAAAGTCAGTTGCTGCTGGCTTTCTCCTTTAACGGGAAGCAATACTGCTGGACAAGGCTGCCTCAAGGGGGAGCAACATCTCCCTCGGAATTTTCTCAAGCAATGGCGAGAGTTCTCCTGTCCTGGCATCCCAGGAATGGGGATACTCTGCTGCTTCAGTATGTTGATGACTTGCTCCTCAGCACAACAAGTAAGGCAATATGTCTTGAAGAATCACTTTCTCTCTTGATATTTTTGCATCAGGAAGGATGCCGAGTCTCAAAAGACAAACTGCAGATTTGCAAAACAAAAGGTGATATTTTTGGGACACTGTATTTCAAACCAGGCCAAACACATAACACCAGAGAGGAAGAAGGCTGTTGCACAATTGAGAGAGCCCACGTCTGCCCGAGAGCTGAGAACGTTTGTAGGGCTTGTCAGCTATGTCAGAGAGTGGATCCCATCAGCATCATCACTCATGCAGCCTCTTTTTGATGTCCTAACAGTGTGTAACAAGGGACATCCATATGTTCTCACTGTGGAGGCAGTTGAGGGGTTCAGAGGATTGGAATTGGCAATCATATCAGCACCTTGTTTTGGTGTACCAAACTATGATCTAGATATCAATCTGTTCTGTCATGAGGGAGTGTTAACGCAATTGCATGGAGGTAGACATCGCCCACTAGGCTATTATTCACTTCACCTTGATGTAGTAGCCAGAGGTGCGCCTTCCTGCATACGAGTGGTAGCGGCCTGTGCACATTTAACAGGGAAGTTTGCTGACATACTCTTGGATCACAAACTTACAATTTATGTAACACATGCGGTTCAGGAGCTGTTAGCACAGGCAAAAATTCGCCATTTGTCAATGGTAAGGCTAACTAAGTATGAAGTTGCTCTTCTTACTCCACCTAACATAACAATCAAGAGGTGTACTATCCTGAATCCAGCTACCCTGCTTCCAGAAGTCGAGCAGCTGGGTCAGAATGAAAGTTCAGCTGATGATCATGACTGTCTTGAATTGATGAAGACTGAAACAAAAGAACTTGACAATGTAACTGAAATCCCATTATCTAATGCTGAATTTGAGCTTTTTGTAGATGGATCCAGGTATTACCTTGATGGAAAGCCATACACAGGTTATGCTGTGACTACCATGGAAGAAGTGGTGAAACAAGGATCACTCCAACCTGGATGTTCAGCACAGGAAGCGGAGCTGAAGGCACTCACTGAGGCATGTATAATGGCCGAGGGTCAAATTGTAAACATTTACACTGATTCTCGCTATGGGTTTGGCATTGCGCATGACTATGGTCCCATATGGAGAAGCAGGGACTTTGTGGGATCCTCGGGTAAGCCCATCAAAAATGCAGAGCTTGTAGCTCAGTTGTTTAGAGCTTTGCAACTCCCTAAAAAGGTGGCCATAGTCAAGGTACAGGCCCACACAAAAGAGCGAACAAAGGAAGCAGAAGGAAACCGTCGGGCGGATGCAGCTGCAAAGCAGGCTGCTCTGCTCCCCCTCCCTGTAACTGGATATGAGGTGGACATAGTACCACCAATAGGGGAGGTAGATCTGGATGTGTTCCAGAAATTTCAAGGGCAAGCCCCCAAGCAAGAAAAGGAAGAATGGGAGAAGAAGGGGGCTAAGAAGAATCAGGAGGGTATGTATGCTCTCGATGAAAAACTTTGTCTGCCCAGGGCACTGCATCCAATGATGTGTGCCCTTTCACATGGCCCCACCCATCAGTCCAAAGAAGCTATGGTAAGTCTGGTAAACCAAGGATTTAACAATGCCGCTTCGAAATATGTACAGGGATGCATGGTCTGTGCTTGCCATAACATAGAGAGAACTGTCAAGGTGCCCCCAAAGTGCACCCCAAGGCCTTTATACCCATTTCAGAGACTGCAGATTGATTTCATACAACTTCCAAAGGTGGGCACGTATGAGTATGTCCTGGTATGTGTTGATATCTTCTCAGGGTGGCCTGAGGCATGGCCAGCAGCCAAAGCAAATGCGAAAACAGTGGCAAAAAACTTTTGTCCGAGGTGGTCTGCAGGTTCGGGGTTCCAGAGGTAATTGAGAGTGATAGAGGGACGCATTTTACTGCAGATGTGTTGCAAGAGATACTACATGCTCTAGGCATAGAACAAGCATTCCACAATCCTCATAGGCCTCAGAGCAGTGGCAAGGTAGAACGCCTGAATGGAACTTTGAAGTTAAAGATTCAAAAAGCCATGGCAGAGACAGGAAAACCATGGACAGAGTGTCTGCCCATAGCACTGTACTCAGTTAGAGTTACCCCACACAGAAAAACTCAATTGAGTCCTTTTGAGGTGTTATTTGGCACAGCGCCAAAAACAGGTTTATATTTTCCTCAGCAGCTCCAGGCTATTCATTCAGACATGACTCAGTATGTAGGAGCATTACACAAAAGGCTACAGCAGACTCATGATCGTGTTTTCAGTTCCATTCCAGATCCTTCTGCATTGGAAGGTACACATGTACTAAAACCTGGAGATTGGGTCACAGTTAAGAGGCATGTGAGAAAATCCTTGGACCCCCGATTTGATGGTCCGTTCCAAGTTCAGCTGACTACACCCACCTCTGTGAAGTTGGAGGGAAGACATACTTGGATCCACGCCTCACATTGCAAGAAGTTGCTCAGACCATGAATTTGGGCGAGTATCTTGGGTTGTATTTTGTTATGCATCATGTTTTAGATGTGTATGCAGAAAGCAATAGTGAGTGGGACAATAAATTTGTCAAGTATCACAAAATTGTCTCCAAAATGAAACGATTATCAGATTGTTGGATCTGTAGTCATTCCCCTATATCCTCTAAACCTATGCCATACATAGCTACCCCCCTTACTGAACAAGAGCTATTAGAATTACCCTGCTGGGATTTGCCTCCCCTTAACTTAGAAGCCCCTCAGGGGGATACAGCTATATCATTACCGGTAAAAGGATGGTTAAACTACCCCTGGTGGCAGGTTAACATATTGGAAAGAATAGGCTCTTGGTATGAGTATACTTCCCTAGATGACGGATGGAAGGCCAGGCCTATTAGTACCATAGAAGTAGGGGACATCCCCATGGATGAGATTAAAATAAGTTTTGCCGGGGAAAACCAACGAGTAGATGAGAAAGCTAAAGAAATCAAATATTACTTGGCTAGGGAGATTCATGATACTTCATGGAATTATACTAAACTATTCCCATCTGGCCAGAAAGGCCAATGTGGGGCACAAGGTGCTTATGAGCCAGGATATGGAGAAACAGAAGAAGATTTGGCAGGGTACAAGGGGGATGGAAGTGTAGGAATGAGTATAGATCCTAATAAGTCGCGTATTACACGCCAATACTGTAGCCCCCTATTGTATTATTTTGCTGTAACCAATGATGACAACCCTGATTCCTGGTGCATATATGAGGGAACTACAATGTTAATTTCCATTATAAATGCTCTAATTCAAAAGAATCAGTTTCAGCTATCTAAAGACACATACATATTATGTGGCAACAGGGCATTCAAATGGCTTCCTCAGGGAGTTGGAGGTACCTGTACTCTGGCTAGACTAGAACCGGCGACTTGGACATGGCAGCCTGAAGACATACCTTACCAGCATCTGCCTGGTCACATGCTCGTGAGGCAGGATGTTGAGACCCCGGTTTTACCTACTATGCCAAAGATACCTCCTTTTAAGCACCCAACAAAGTTAATTCATGCCGAACCATCAACATGTCAAAAAGTAGGAATGTATCTTCCCTATCTGAGTAACTATTATTTGTCTACCGGAGTGGTAAATAATGCCAAACAAATTGAAGATCTAGGGTGAATTATTTGATAATATCATCGATTATCTTTTTGATGCAGTAGAGGTAAAGTCTATATATTAAAAGCAGATAATTATTGTAACAAACCAGCATGCGGTTGTGTTAGACTATCTTACAGCCGCTCAAGGAGGGCTATGCCAAATAGTAGGTCCTGCTTGTTGCCATTATATTGATCCCAGTGGAGTGTTCCGAATAACACATGATTTGCAGAAAGCAGAAAGATTAAGAGAAGGATTCTGGGGTGCACATCAGGCACCCCCTGATTTAGGATGGCCTGATTGGCTAGCATGGCTCAATCCCCTTAACTGGTTTCGTGGAATAGGTGGGTGGCTATCTGGACTTTTCCACATGTTGCTACAGGGATGTTTTCCTATTCTCATTATTTTTGTTGTCATAAAACTTATCCTGTTGATTTGTAAGAAGATACTAAAATCCAACTGTTTTCCAGGAAAAACTAAAAAGATTACTGTAATAAAGGACGAGTCCCCACCTACCCAAGTGATAGTAATGATGATCCCACCATCAACTCCTTCTGCTGCTGTCGAAAATACGGGTGTGACTCCAGTCCCAAGCTCAATATTGCCAAAAGACTATTGTACAGTACCTATTGCAATAAAAAAGTTGTGGAGAATTTAGCTAATTGTATATACTGTGGCACTCTGGTGCTTGAATAAAATTACTAAATACTAAAGTCAGTGACTGACACTCCCCAATAGGATAAAATAGGAAGAATTTATTCCATTGGACTGCATGGGTAAGGTAGAAAGGGCGGTTTATGTAAGAAAATCATCTGGATGGATGCAGGGTCATCCCACAATCTGCAGGAATTAGTGGTCATGCACTTTGTGTAAGGAGGATGCTTTTTCAAACTGCCTAATGTATGCAAGGGAGATAAAGGGGATCCATGCAACCAGTGGAATAATGATAAAAAGAGGGGAATTGTGAGAGTGATCAGTTGCTTCTGATTATATACACTATATGTATTGTGTTTGAGATCTATGACATACGCTCACTTTAAGTATAAGACGTGCACATATTCTGTTTTCATATATTCCACTGTAACAAATATAAGGTCAAGGCCACCTAGAACTTTATGAAGACATGTCTCTGCAAGATAGTAGGAGTATCTGGCCAAAATAGCTTTTAGGACCATTCCAGGATGAGGGAGTATTGGATCAAGATGTTGAGATACAATGTACTCCCCAATTCTAGGAAATGATGTTGATAACAAACACAGATGGTTAGCATATATGTCCAAATCTGTCTTGGGAACATGGCCTTTAGCTTCATATTTTGTCATGATGATTTATAACCTAGTTATATAACTGTTTGCATTGCCAATATGTATCACGTGGGATTGTGCAATCTGTGTTATCCAATTATATTCCTTGAAAATGTCTTGTACCTCCATATGCTCCTTGTACTCCCATGTCTAAAGACAGGGGTATAAAATAAAGTACTTTGGAGGGAGACCTCAGATCTCTCCAGGCATAACGAGGTGTTTTATGTCTGTGATTTATTCGGCCGACTTATTTAATTAATTTCTACCTGACTACAAGATTACTCCGACAGTGGTAAAAATGCTGCAAAGTAAACATGCTTTTAAAAATGTGAGTGTTAATAGTTTATTTTTGCCTTCAAAACAGCATCAATTCTTTTAGGTACACTTACAAACAGTTTTTGAAGGAACTCTGCAGCGAGGTTGTTCCAAAGATTTTGGAGAACTAACAACAGATCTTCTGTGGATGTAGGTCTCATTCTGTTATCCCAGACAGACTCAGAAATGTTGAAATCAGAGCTCTGTGGGTCCACATAATGTCTTCCATGACTACTTCTTTAGGCTAACGATAGTTCTCAGTAACATTAGCTGTATGTCTGGGGTCATTGTGCTGCAGCAGAATAAATGTATATTTAAAATGTAAATGTTTCTATTATTTAAAGCATTTTCAATTCCTTCTCAAAATCCTCCTTACATGTTCAGCATATCCATATTTTAGTCTTTAAAGATAGAGTCCTCTCCAGAGAAGTGAGTGCCATAGCTGCCGAGTGTCTGCTGTTTCATACAGCAGGCACCCGCAGCTAATGTCCGCAATTGACTGTAATGACGACTGTGAGCATTTAACCCCTCAGATGTCAAGGTCAAATGTGACCACAGAGTCTGAGAGGGAAAAAACCCGGAAGTGTGCGCTTCCGAGTCAGGAGTGCCCTTTCCTCTAGTGGAGATGGGGAAAGCACCCTTTTCTAGTAATGAGCAGAAGCCTGTACTAGGCTTCTAGGCTCATTATTATTATATCCCAGTTCAGGCCAGCAGGTGGCAGCACTGAACTTGGACATAGCGATTTATGTACAGAAAAATGGAGAAAATTCCATTATTGCATACAAGTTGCAATCTAATGATTACAAGTTGGGGTCTACTTGGGAACCTAACAAAAAGAAAACATTTTTTTGTAAAATAAAAATAAATAAACAGTTAAAAAAAAACATGGGCATCGCCACATGTGAAAATGACGTACTATTAAAATTTAAAAAACTATCCCATACAGTAAATGGCAAAATGGAAAAAAAAAAAAATGGCCGGTTCAACATTTTTTCATCACGTTATCTCTCAAAAATATTGAACACAAAGTGATCAAAAAGTCAAATACACCCCAAAATGGTATTTTCAAAAACTACAGATCATCCTGCAAAAATGAGATCCCAGGTCAGGATATGGCGATGAAAAGAAAAACATAATTTTTTCAAAAGTTTTTTTTTTTTTTTTCAGAATTAAAACACAATAAAAACTATACAAATATAGTATTGTCGGATTCATACTGACCTGGAAAATGACAGGCACCGAAAAAAAAAATATATATAAAACTGTGGCAGAATTGTGTTTTTTCCAATTCCACCCCTTATGGAATTTTTTCCCCCGCTTCCCACTACTTCCTATGCAATATTAAATGGTGGCATTAGAAAGTACAACTTGTCCCTCATATGATTATGTAAACGTAAAAATATAAAAGTTATGGCACAGGGAAGGCAGGGAGGGAAAAAAAGAAAAAGTAAAAATGGAAAATTGCCTTGTCAGGAAAGAGTCAATTTGGATATTTTTTTTTTACCTACACCTGGCCAATTTTTTTGCACAGTACTGTATGTACTGTATTACATTATCAGTATCTACAGTTACTTATATGAATAGTACACTAAACATATCTATATATTTTTAGGAAAAGCATATCTAAAAAACATAATAAATGTGATGAAAAATGAACTTAATAAATGTTATCCAGTTCAGCATGTACATGCAAACACAAACTCAATTAAAAGATCGGTCAGTGTATTTGATGAAGCATGTTAACACTATGTTAAATAAAAAAAATTATAATTTGTATTTTTAGTAATATATAAATGTGTAATCAGAGTCTATGCACTTGAGAAAGGTCAATGTACACCTAGTTTTCTTTGTTAATTGCCTTATGTATTTTTCCATTTAATTATAAACAGTTTCTTTTGACTATGTACCATAATTAATAATCCCTAAGAGTGGAAGCAATTATAATTTAATAAACAAATAGGTTTGATTGTAGAACTGAACTAATCAGCGTTTTTTTTCAACAGAAACAGCTGCCACATGGAAAATAACAGATTATATATATATATATATATATACATATATAAACATACTGTATTTAATACTGTTTTCACAAGCCACAAATAGCACTGTTTTAATTGGTTTTCACAGTCTTTTTTGATAATTTTGTAATCTACTTTTTGCAGTTCATCAGTTTTGCACAATAAATATATCCTAATTTATTATCCGCATAATACCTTGCAGTCAGTCTCAAACTATCAGGAGGGATGATACTGACGTGTAGTAGGCACCATCTAAAATGCCAAGCAGGCAAGTCATGTATATTCTGAGCTTGCACACTGATGCTTGGACACAGGACATCTGTCAGAGAGAGCATTAATAGATTTACCCCTCCTAAAGGTGACCAGTGGGTAAGGAGGCAAAACATCCCTTAGATCCTGATCTGTTTGCAAAATTCCCCAATGTTTTCTCAGAATTTCATAGATTTTACTGTGGGAATTATCAAAAGTACCTATTATTCTCATCATACCCTTCTGTTGTTCCTTTATTCGGGGTCTGAGGAACATATTCCTGTCTGATGATAAAGAGTGTTTAAATGCCTTCGTAAGTACCTCATCCGGATAACCTCTCTGCCGAAATCTGTTGTTAAGGTCTCTGGACTGTTGTATAAAGGTAGATGTGTCAGTTCAGTTCCTTCTCAAACGTATATATTGGCCCATCGGTATCCCCTTCTTTAGGGGGTGTGGGTGAAAACTCTCCCAAAGGAGTAAGCTATTTGTGGCCATAGCATTCCTGAAATTTTCAGTCTGAAGTAGACCCTTTTTCTTAAAGATTTTTACATCCAAAAAGGAGATCTCATATTTATTGATTTCACATGTAAACCGAAGGCCAATAGGGTTAAGATTAAGAGACTCCACAAAAGATCTAAAAGTATCCTCTGGACATCCCATAAAATGAAGATGTCATCTATATATCTTCCCCAGAAGAAGATATGGGTGGTCCAAGGATCCTCCATCTCCTTAAATACACAATGATCCTCCCACCAGCCCAGGAGCAGGTTTGCATAGGCAGGTGCACAGGGACTACCCATCGCCGTGCCCCTGAGCTTGTGGTAGAATACAGACTCGAATAGAAAAAAGTTGTGAGTCACAATAAAATCCAACAGTGAAAGGATAAAACAATTATGTAGCCTAAACTGTACACCCCTTATTTCCAAAAAGGATTGTACAGCCTTTAGTCCCCAATCATGTGGTAAACTACTGTAGAGGGCCTCAACATCAATAGAAGCAAACAATACATGGTCCTCCACAGTAGTATCCTGGATTTTCAATAATAGATCAGTTGTATCCCTTACAGAGGAGGGTAAAGATGAGGCAAACGGTTGTAGAATCTTATCAATATAAATACTTACATTTTGAGAGAAAGAGTCTACCCCCGAAACAATTGGTCTCCTCTTTAGGGGATTCCTCTCTTTGTGGATCTTGGGGAGGGCATAAAATGTCGAGATTTGGGGGTTATTCAGAATCATGAATTTTAATTCTTCCGGGGAGATCAGCCTATCTTCATAGGCTTCTAACAGAACTTCATTAAGTTCTCTTACATAGATTTCAGAGGGATCAAATTGAAGAGGATTACAGTATAACATTTCACAGCATTTAAAAGAGAGCAAAGCATATCAAGAAAAATTTTGTGATCCATGATCACTATGTTGCCCCCTTTATCAGACGGTTTTATGATTATTTCCTTGTCCTTTTGCAATTTATCAAGTGCATTTCTCTCTCCCAAAGTAAGGTTAGATTCCTGCCCCCTAGATGGATGTATTTTCTCAAATTCCTGTATAACTAATCTTGAGAAGATATCGATTGCTGAATTTTCCTGTTGTGGAGGCATCTTTTTACTTTTAGGGCATAAGCCCGTGAAGGGACCTTGGCCTGAATTTATGCCCTGCTCTGATGCCACACTACTGGCCGGGCAGGAAAGCTTGTCCAGGGAAAACTCGCCCAGTTGCGGCCACAAATCTAGTTTGGCTGCCCAATGGTCCAGAGGATCTTTGGATATGTGGTGGCAGAGTGCGGTCCAAGTATGCCATCACCTGCTGGTTCAAATTGTGCTCCATGTCCTGCTGCTGCTGATGGCTGGTTTCTTCAGTAGATGCGTGAAGAAAAGTACTCATTAGAGATTCCAGCCTTAAGCTGCTGCTGATGGAGCTGGTACAGCTCCTGCCCCCCTCCACTCCCCTTCAGCAGTCATGAGTGCAGAGGTCCCCCCGGTCAGACCTTCATGAGGATGGGCAATGGCACAAATAGACAGAGGCCAACTGACTACATACAGATGTAGCAGGGGTAACACTCAAACACTTAACTCAAATTTCTTAACTCATTGCGTTATCTTGAAATAAAAGCCATTGAAAAGCAATTGCTTAATGCATTTAGTTGCATTTAGTTTAGATAACACGTCTCATAAAGCATGAGTGTTAACCCTATTACATCAGTAGAATGTCTCGAAAGTAGTTGAGTTTATCCTCCCTCTTAGCAGGTAGAAAAAAGGCCTCCATTTTAGAGCGGTAGCGAGGGTCTAACATGGTGGAGAACCAGTAGTCATCCCTCTGATGAATGGTGATAATACAGCTGTCACTACGCAAGCAGATCAGCATAAATCTGGCCATTTGCGCAAGGGACTCAGAGGGATTCCCTACCTCCATCTCCACTGCATACTGTCACCGTGCGTCAGGGTAATCTGCCTGGTCTTCCTTATCACCCTTTACTTCCTACAGCTTCTCTCCTGTCACATGTGCAGATAAACCACCCATTCCTGTATACATTGCTTGTTCACGATTGTTTATGAATGTCCTTCTCTGCCAATTCAGCCCCCACAGAGCTTAGGTGGCCATGAGATGTAGGGTAAGAGTGGCTGAAGTGTATGGACAGTTTCCTGGCCATTTTCAGAATGTCTTCCAGGTGGGTTGAAGGCTTCAGGAACCAGTTTTCAACTAGATTAAAGATGTGTGCTATGCAGGGCACATGGCTCAGCCCTCCTTGACACACTGCCAGCAATTTTTCCCCGTTATCATTTACCATGCTTCCGATCTTCAGTTGGTGAGGAGAGAGCCAGGATTCGATTTCCTCTTGAAGGATGTGAAGCAGTTCCTCCCCAGTGTGACTCCGTTCGCCCAGGCAAACCAGGTGCAGAACAGCGTGACACTGCCGTGCTCTGCACAGGTGGTATGCTGGAGTGAGCACTCCGAATTGTGCCTACAGTGGAGGCTGAGGACAAGGTTGTGGATGACAAGGCAGAGGAGGACATTTGCGCAGGACTCACAGATTGAGAACTTGGAGGCAACAGTGTTGTCACCTGGCCAAGTTGCTGGGGTGGCTGGGCAGGAACCACATTTAGCCAGGGGGCCGTAAAGGACATATATTGCTTCACATATCTGTGCTGCCTTGAACTTTAGCAGACACTAACAGGCTCAACAACTGGCCCACCTTCTGTTCAACATACGTGTGCAGGGCTGATACAGCTTTTTTGAAGTAATGACAGCTTGGAACTCTCCACCTTGGCTCGGCACAAGCCATCAGTTCTCTGAAAGGTGCAGAGTCAACCACATGGAAAGGGAGGGACTGTAATACCAGCAACTTGGCTAGGAGCATGTTCAGCTTCTGCGTAGTTGGATGAGAGCACACATACTGTTGTCTTTTTGCAATTGCCTTGGTGATTGCTTGCTGACAAAACAGGCATCAGGACCAGTAGATGATGGGAAGGAAACACTGCTAGCTTCTGCTAAGGTGGAGCCTTGCCTGCTCGAGTAGGGGTGCAGGCCACTGAGTGATGCAAAAACAAGGATGAATGGATATACTTATATATAAGAGAACCTGAGCACCCTAAAATCTGTAGTATCAGGCTGCATTTTCACCCCAATTACACAATTAGGGATTAACAGATACACTAATGTGTAAAAGAATGTGAGCACCCTAAAATCTGTGGTATCAGGCCACATTTTCAACCCAGAATCAAGGATGAATTGAAGTACTTATATTAGAAAAAATGTAAACACCCCAAAATTTGTAGCATCAGATAGCAATTTCACCCCAATTACACAATTAAGGATTACCGGATTTCCTTATGTATAAAAGAACGTAAACATCCTGAAATCTGTAGTATCAGGCCACAATTTCACCCCAATTACACAATTAGGGATTAACGTATATAATTATTAGTGTTGGGCGCGAATATTCGAATTGCGAAATTTAATCGCCAATATCGCCACTTCACGAATTCGCAAATATTTAGAATATAGTGATATATTCGTATTTTCGAAAATTATAGATTTTTTTCATCTGAACCCATGATCCTCCCTGCTTTTTGCTTGTGGGACGATTAGAAGACTGCAATGTCTTTGTCTGATCTTAGCAACCTAGACACGAATAGGAAAGTTGCCTACCCCTTTAGTATATAAGTACCTCCCCAGCAGCCATTTTGTGCAGTTATTTACAGTTCTGAGAGAGACAGCAGTGTTATTGCTGTGCTCTCTGCTTTCCTGTGTCATTACATTAGATAGTTAGTTAGCTTATATATATTTATATATATATATATATATATATATATATACAGTCATGTGAAAAAATTAGGACACCCTTTGAAAGCATGTGGTTTTTTGTAACATTTTTAATAAATGGTTATTTCATCTCCGTTTCAACAATACAGAGAGATTAAAGTAATCCGACTAAACAAAGAAAACTGAAGAAAAGTCTTTTCAAGATCTTCTGTAAATGTCATTCTACAAAAATGCCTATTCTAACTGAGGAAAAAGATAGGACACCCTTGCCCCTAATAGCGAGTGTTACCTCCTTTGGCTGAAATAACTGCAGTGAGACGGTTCTTGTAGCCATCTACCAGTCTTCGACATCGGTCTGAGGAAATTTTACCCCACTCCTCAATGCAGAACGTTTTCAGCTGTGAGATGTTTGAGGGGTTTCTTGCACGTACAGCCCTTTTCAAGTCACCCCACAGCATCTCAATGGGATTCAAATCTGGACTTTGACTTGGCCATTCCAGGACTCTCCATTTCTTCTTTTTCAGCCAATCTTTGGTTGATTTACTAGTATGTTTTGGGTCATTGTCATGTTGCATGGTCCAGTTCCGCTTCAGCTTTAATTTTCTAACTGATGGTCTCACATGTTCTTCAAGCACCTTCTGATACACAGTAGAATTCATCGTGGATTCTATGATGGTGAGCTGACCAGGTCCTGCTGCAGCAAAAGCAGCCCCAAACCATGACACTTCCACCTCCATGCTTCACAGTTGGTATGAGGTTCTTTTCTTGGAATGCTGTGTTTGGTTTACGCCAAACATGTCCTCTGCTGTTGTGTCCAAATAATTCAATTTTGGACTCATCTGTCCAAAGAACATTATTCCAGAAGTCCTGGTCTTTGTCAACTTTATCTCTGGCAAATGTCAGTCTGGCCTCGATGTTTCTCTTGGAAAGCAAAGGTTTCCTCCTTGCACACCTCCCATGCAAGTTAAACTTGTACAGTCTCTTTCTGATTGTAGAGGCATGTACTTCTACATCAACAGTAGCCAGAGCCTGCTGTAGTTCTCGAGATGACACTTTAGGGTTTTTGGAGACCTCTTTTAGCATCTTGCGGTCTGCTCTTGGGGTGAACTTGCTGGGGCGACCAGTCCTGGGCATGTTGGCAGTTGTTTTGAAAGCCCTCCACTTGTAGACTATCTTCCGGACAGTGGAATGGCTGATTTCAAAATCTTTTGAGATCTTTTTAAATCCCTTCCCAGACTCATAGGCTGCTACAATCTTTTTCTGAAGTCCTCTGACAGCTCTTTTGCTCTCACCATGGTGCTCACTCTCACTTCAACAGTCAGGAGCACACCAAACTAAATGTCTGAGGTTTAAATAGGGCAAGCCTCATTCAACATGCAGAGTAACGATCTACTAATTATGTGCACCTGGTGTGATATACCTGTGTGAGATCTGAGCGAATTTAAGAGGGAATACATGTGAGGGTGTCCTATCTTTTTCCTCAGTTAGAATAGGCATTTTTGTAGAATGACATTTACAGAAGATCTTGAAAAGACTTTTCTTCAGTTTTCTTTGTTTAGTTGGATTACTTTAATCTCTCTGTATTGTTGAAACGGAGATGAAATAACCATTTATTAAAAATGTTACAAAAAACCACATGCTTTCAAAGGGTGTCCTAATTTTTTCACATGACTGTATATATATATTATGCAAATATATTTGCGGCATTTGTGGGAGGGGAAGCTGACTACAAAGCTATTTATATGCACCTGTGGGCCCAGGCTGGCTGATTACTAGGCTATTTATAGGCAACTGTGGGCCCAGGCTGACGCTGATTCATCTCTAGGATACAGCAGCATGGTGTGAAGGCTCCTTAGGACTGGGCGACGGCAGAATGTCTCAGGAGGGCACTGGTATTCATGGTAGGATCGGAGTTGTTTGCACGCGACATGTAGCGCTCTGGGATTAAGTAGAGTTTGGGCGCTAATGGTCGAACGATGGTTTTTAGTATTGTTTGTCTGGCTATTCATAGGCCTGTGGGGGCCATTGCATACAGTTATTGGGGTAGCATGTGCTTAGAGTAGGTATGGTTTGATGTTTTCTGTTACCTGGTTTACATGTGGGGCGCATGTCTGCAGTTGGCTCAAGCTATGCACATTGTGTTTAAGTGATGGTAAATGTGTATCAATGGTCGATTTAAAAAAAACAAAACGCAGCAGAATTGTGTGGAGGCTCGTTCACGCCTGAGCAATGGCATAAAGTGCCAGGCGAGTGCTGGTGTTCACGGTAGAATCGGACTCGTTTGCACGAGACCCACATTGCAGTCTGCGACTTGTAGTATTCTGGGACGAAGCTAATGCTAATGGTCAAATGACTGTTGTTAGTATTTTTTGTCCGGCTGTTTAGGGGCTTGTTGGGGGCTATTGCATATAGTTATTGGTGTAGCATGCGACTAGAGTAGGTATGGTCGCAGGTTTTCTAAAACCTGTTACATACGGGATGCGTGTCTCCAAGCTAGGCACGCTGTGTTTAAGTGATTCCAGGCTCGTTCACGCCTGGGTAACAGCAAAAGGTGCCAGGCGAATGCTGGCTCTCATGGTAGGATCGAACTTGTCGCACAGGACTCCCACCGCGGTCCACGATTTGCAGTGTTCTGGGACAAAGGGGGTTGGGCGCTAATAGTCGAATGTTTGTGGTTAGGATGGTTGCCCGGCTGTTTAGGGGCTTGGGGGGGGGGTGGGGTCTACTGTATACATAGTTTTTCGTAGGATATATGCCTTAAATTAGGCAGGAATGAGCATGCCAAAAAAAAAAAATGGTTGCATGTTTACTGTCACTTGTTTTACATGTGAGGCGCACGTCCGCAGTTAGTGGCAGACATGCACGGTGTTGGTAAATGTGTATCAGTGGTCTGTATATGGGGGCTGAAGGGTTAAATCAAGCAAGCCATATGCTATGTAGTGAGGAGTTTTATAAAGAAATGCTATTTTATCTGTACCAAGGACATCAGTTCAATTCAAATATAGTCTGCACCCTGGTCTCTCTTGTCATCCCATGTCTACTGCTTCTTATCTGTCGCTTTCTTGTGCTCTCTGTTATGTTATGATGTTATGAAACATTAAGTAATTGTATTTTATGCTGAAGGTAAGCAGCCAATGATATTGTAAAAACTGTACTAACTTTATTGTGTGTATCCTGGAGAACCGTAAGAGGCCCCACCACTCTGGCAAGGGGAAACCCGCTAACCCAGAAACTGGTGAAAGCAAGTGACGGTTTTAAGGGATAATACTAACAGGCAGTTAAGAAGGAAGTTGAGCACAGACATAAGTCCTCTACCCAGTTGACAGGACTTATCAAGAGCCTTCAAGGTTCAATACAACCAGTCCTGGAAAGAGTTCTGCACTGCTTCCGTCTCAATTAAATTATAAAAAATGGGTGCAAAGCAAGGAAAAGTCTCTCCACCCCCTCCGCATGTGGAGAAACATGCAAAGATTATGTAGCCCGGGTCTGTGGGACTAATCATTATTTAGTTACTCCCTGGGTGGATAATATGGCAGGATGGACAGAGGGGATGAAGAGTATAAATCGTTCCCTTGGGAAGGGGCTAATGACACCTTCCATATGGACATGGTAAAAGGGTTATGTTTGGGTGACATTGAAGCTTACCCATATTATGGTCCAGACCCTCAGTGGGACATGCAGTATATGAAGTTGGGAGGGGAAAATTGGCTTACTTATACACCATATAACGCAATGCTTAAGCCTGGTGCTGCACCTGTTTGTATTAAACAATACACCCTTACCCCAGAAAAAGAGAAGGGGATTGAGTCTATGTTGATGGAATTTATAGAGGCAGGGGTAATTGAGGAAATTATTTCCCTCTATAATACACCTATCAACCTAGTTAGAAAGGCTGACAATACATTTAGGTTTGTCCAGGATCTTAGAGCAGTAAATGCACAGATCATACCCATAGCCCCTGTGGTTCCAGACGTACCATCTCTTCTATCAGCTCCTACTGCCCATGCAGACTTTTTCTCTGTTATAGATTTATAGAATGCATTTTTTTCTGTCCCAGTGGACAGGGAGACATGGCCACTCTTTGCTTTCACATGTAAATTTCGCCAGTATACTTGGTGTAGAATGCCTCAGGGTTATGTAGACTCCCCAGTAGTCTACTCCATTGTCCTCCAAGCTACACTGCGCCCTTGGACTGCCCCTCATGGTTCTGTCCTTTTAAAATATGTGGACGATCTCCTCATATGTAGTTGTACTCAGGAGGAGTAGATTGTGTTAGTTTATTATTGTGGTTATGTGAATGTGGTCACAAAGCTTCTAGGAAAAAATTACAATGGTGTATGGACAGTGTTTAATACTTGGGCTTTGTTCTCAGTAAAGGTGAGAGGAGAATTAGCCATGCCAGAATTACTGCCGTACTGGGTATGCCCCGCCCACAAACCGCCCACATTTTAACCTTTCTTGGCATGATTGGTTACTGCCGCCAATGGATTGCTGATTGTTTCTACTATGATAATATTCTGAGACAAGCCACTCATACTGATATGCCTGACTTCATTACATGGTCTGATGAAATGTTGCAAGCTTTTAGTCATTTGAAATGTGCAATGGTTTCAAGTCCTGGTTTGGGCCTACCCGACTATGACGTGATGTTTCATTTATTTGCCAGGGACAATTGTAAAACCATGGCGGGAGACCTGGCACAGGATCATGGAGGCAAATTCCGCCCTGTTGCTTTTTTCTCAAAGGTGGTTCCCGTACAGGTTCAGGGCATGCCTGTGTGTCTCAGGAGTTTGGCAGCTTGCACTATGGTTGCTGAGATGGCTACGCTTATCACCATAGGTCATCCTACTAATCTGCATACCTCACACAATGTTCAGGCCCTGTTGAAGAACATACATACTCAACATATGTCAACACAAAGACTGAGTGGATATGAAGTTTTGTTGCTCTCTAATCCTCAACTTCATATCAAATACTCAGCCCCCACATTCGGTCCAATGGCTATACTGAATGCCCTACTAGGATACAAGGGAGAGCAGGATGATTTGCCTCCTCCCCATGTCTGTACTGAGCTTATACATGAACATACCTCACTTAGGCCTGACTTACAGTCCACACCCATTGAAGGAGCACCTGATGTTTTTGTGGATGGATCCTGTTCTCTCCCTAATGACAACACTTATCATGCAGGATACGCTGTTGTTCAACTCCCTGATGTCTTACAGAGCCCACGGGATCTTATACAAACATGTGTTATTGCTGTGCCTACACCCGATGAATCCCTCAATGTGACTGCAGCAGAAACCTGTTTCACCTTTTCCCAGGATATGACTTTATATTGTGATGTTAGAGACATAAAAAGTGGATTACCTAAGAATAGTGTATATGATTACATTGACAACACCTGTAAAAAGGATAGTAGGCTTGCTAGCTCCCTGAGTAATTACATGAGCTGTAATAAGACCATTGTGACTCCTAGTTTTATCTATAATTTAATGCTCCCTAAGGGATGTTTTTGTCTTTTGGTAACAGCACTTACAATTACATTCCTGCTAACGTTATTGGAGGTCCTGTGCGGTAGCCAGGCTGACTCTGGCCCTTCCCAGTCAACCCCCTATCAGGAGAGCTCACAGATCGGTTACCAAGACTTTATCAGAAGACTGTGACTCTACTTTACCCCTTCTCAGCCGTGCAGAATATACAAGTTTGGATGCTTCTATATTAGGAGTGCCCAGACTGGCTATATATAATGCTCGTACTATAAATTCTATTGCATGTGCCTTGGCTAAATCTCTGAATCTTACCTCTATTGCTTTATCAGACATACTTTTAGATTTACAAGGCATTAGAGAAGCAGTGCTAGAAACTAGGTTTGCTATAGATTATCTGTTACTTAAACATAATATACGATGTCAAGATTTTAAAGAAATGTGTTGTTTTAATCTATCTGACCATTTCAGATCAATCCAGTCCCATATTCAAGCGTTACATAAAATTGCCAATAATATAAAGAAGGATGTTGATTCATCCTCCTGGTGGGACTGGTTATTGAGCTGGCTGCCAGATTTGAGTTGGTTAAGAACATTATTTATCAGTATTATAATTATAATTGCTTCCTTGATTATCATATGTTGTATTCAATGCATTCCTTCTCTCATTCAGATGTTTTGTGCAATGTGTCCAAAACCCACAGATCATGGACCACCATATGCTACTTACTTCACTTTGATAGAAAGAAGATAAGTCATATTCATGACTTAAGAGGGGATTGAAGGGTTAAATCAAGCAAGCGATATGCTATGTAGTAAGGAGTTTTATAAAGAAATGCTATTTGATCTGTACCAAGGACATCAGTCAAGTATGTTTGCATTAGCCTATATAGGGAATTGTTTGTAGTCAGCAACCTTGTATATGTAAACCACATATGTAAATGATTGTTAGAATGAATGTATATAAGACTGAGACTACACAGAAAAAATTTGAGTTATTTGTACTGTGACTAGAAGCCTGAGTCTGTGTCTCTTTGAAATATACTCTCCAGAGGTCCGAAGGGAAAGCAGGGTGCAGAAGCAAGACCCTTTCAGCGGCACAAGCAGATTTGGTTAAGGCGTCTGTATTTGAGTTCCGATGCTCTTGTATGTAAGTGTGTTTAATCTATAAATATTATTTTATGGGCACGCATGTGTCAGCGGTTCCGTGCTATGTTTATAGGTGCACTATATGTCAATTAATTGGCATTGCATCAGGGTTTATTTTCAACCAGGTTTATGTTTTTCTTAGGCAAACACGAGGTGTTGTTGTGGTGACCATCGTTCTAAAAAAACGAGAAAAAAAACAAAACTCCTGCAGCATCATGTGGTGGTCCGTTCGCACCTGGGCAATGGCAGAAGGTGCCAGGCGAGTGCTGGCATTCACGGTAGGATCGGTTTGTGACTTGTTGCACTCTGGAGAGAAGGGGGTTGGGCACTAATGGTCGAATGATTGTGGTTAGGATTGTTACCTTCAAAGCTACGTCCGTGTGCCTGCATTTACATTTTGTCCTATACTCCATTCACTACTAGAGTTGAGTTCATGCGTCTGCTGTTGCATCACATTAATACTCTGCTCACTTTCAGATTGCATTCATACGGCTGCTTTATACCATATTCTTCATGATCATACTCAGAGCTGTGCCCATACCATGTATTTAGGCACCACTCACATCCAGAGATGCATTCACCCACCTGTTCTTAGATCATGTGTTATACTCTGCTTCCACTTCAAGCTGCATTTTTCTTTTCATTACTACATCATGGTTACTCAGTATTCTCACTAGGGCAGTCAGCACACCGCTCTGATACTGCTCTCCCGATAAACATAGCTGCTTTCTTTTCAGGCTTACGTTTCTTTACTCGGTGGTTTGTTACATTCCATAGGCCTACTTATTCTGTTCACTTCGGTGGAAAGAAAAAAAAACAAATTTTGTTCTTTAGTCCTGGTTTGCATTCACTCAGACTGGTCTCCTTTACTTCTGGTTCGCATTAACTCAGATTGGTCTCCTGCCCCAGTTAACCAAATAGCTCCTTAGCGGTCAGTGGGCCAATAGGAGTAAGTTTCCTACCACGTTTCACAAGTTGGTCATTCATTTGTCACGATAAGGGTCATCTCTTAGTGAACTGCAATGCCTCTGGCTCTTGTTTATCTCCCATCTGTTTCAATTTCATGGTTCGCGGTTGGTTTAATGTTTCATTTATGCACATGGTTCGGATCACTAATGCCTATGCATATCCCATCAGGTCTGGGTCATGTTTTAATTACATATCGTCACTGTAAGGTCATCCAGTTCAGTCTCTTGGCTTCGTGGGGCCTCATGGCTTCGGGGGCCCGATGACCGCTTCGGCCTCATGGCTCCGGGGGGCCTATGACTGTTCTTCATGTTGTTCATTAGGGGTACAATATGGTTGTAGGGTTGTAGGCTGGTTAGTGTCCTAGATTCGCTGTCGGAGAGGGTCATGGTTATGCGAGTCCCCAAGTCATACTGGTGCTGCATAAGTGTTTATATTAAAAAAAAAAAAAAAAATCCGCCATTAGAGTCTCACACGCATGGCTCCGCCATTAGAGTCTCTCACGCATGCCTGCTCTGTTTAAGTTTTACATGCATAAATCCGCCATTAGAGTCTCTCACGCATGGCTCCGCCATTAGAGTCTCTCACGCATGGCTCCACCATTACAGTCTCTCACGCATGGCTTCTCCGTTTAAGTTTACACATATGACTCCGCCATTAGAGCCTCTCATGCATGGCTTCTCCGTTTAAGTTTTACACACATAACTCCGCCATTCGAGGTCGGCCGCGTGGTTCCACCACAAGTAGGTTCCATGTCTTTTTCTGCCTTCAGGCCCGCTCGCATGGCTCAGTCATCTGTGGCTCGCAATACAATTTTTCTTGTGGTGGCTCGCACACGTGGCTTTTGCCATTAGAGCCTCACTCACATTATTGTTTTTTCTCTGACATTTATTATCTAGGTTGTTGGGTCTTCATAGTTTTTTCCTTATAAGCAGTCATCCCAAGCCTGTCTTTTCGGACATCACCTTCTCCCAGGTGCGCACTTTCTCCCACTTACCCTCTCTAGATTCTTGATTTCTCTCGCTCCCCGCTGTTACTTTTTCTCTTGCCCGTCCTTGCATTATAGACCCATTCTCCCAGCAAGCTGACCCTGTGGTCTCATTTTTCACGTTTCTCAAGTTCTGCCAGGCAATTTACAGTACAGGCGATTTACGAAGTCTGTCACGTTTACAGACACGATAAGTCCTATCACGACTACAGTCTATTATGACCTTAAGCTTATTTCCTGTCATAGCTGCAGGTATTGTGTGTACATTATGTCTTCATTACAGGTATGCTTACTTCATCTACAAACTCGGGCTGAGGGTGTTGTGTCGGTCCTAAGTCCTGGGTATCGGTCCGTCTTACAGTAGGAGGTACAGTAATAAGGCGCAATTTACGAAGTCTGTCACGTCTACAGACACAAGTCCTATCACGACTACAGGCGCAGCATACATAGTTTATCACGACTTTAAGCTTATTTCCTGTCACAACTGCAGGTATGGTGTGTACGTTCTCTGTCCTTATTACAGGCAACATTAGTTTGTTAATTGAAATAGCCATGTATTTGTGTTTATGGTTCCCGAGGCCTGGTGAGTTTACACGTTTAGCTTAATCTACTACTAGAGTAAGATGGCATACGCCATATTCTAACTTTTGGGTCCTATATATATATATATATATATATATATATATATATATATAAGGTGTGGCGAATAAGTAGAGGTGAAGTATTTTGCCACCAGGAACAGTTGGTGTCCGATCAGAGCCCTTGGCGAATGGTTGGAGTTCATTTAGGCCCTTCCAACAGATTCACCATTATTTGTTTCAGTCTGCAGCTCTCAGGATTCAGACCTTCTTCTAATATGTTCATATGTTGTTAGTCAACATAGGAGTAAATCGTTTCTGATTACCGGCCACTCTTTCAATCGCATCAGCATTAGCTACCTCCAAGAACGATGTGCCGGTGCACATGACAAGAGGTAAGGTAGATGGAAGTCACTGTGATATGTAGGGTATATTCCGCAGCTTCATCGTGAAATGTCCTTTGCGTTCAAAAGTGGGTGTCGTAACGGTATGCATATATTTTGCTCTAAACTATGGTCTGCTCTTTTTGGCCCCTTAAGGCTGCCCTACCACAGCAGTTATGGCATAAATCCACTGCTTGTTGTAGATAGGGTTAGATAGGTTTGGTATTATGCAAATATATTTGCTGCATTTGTGGGAGGGGAGGCTGATTACAAGGCTATTTATATGCACCTGTGGGCCTAGGCTGGCTGATTGCTAGGCTATTTATAGGCACCTGTGGGCCCAGGCTGACGTCGATTCAGCTGATTTGACCCACCCACACCATCTTATGTCACTTCACATTAGGGTGAACCCCTTTAGGCTGCCCCTACCAGAGCAGTTATGGCATAAATTCACTGCTTGTTGTAGATAGGGTTAGATAGGTTAGGTACACCTTTCTGATAGCCGATCAGACCACAAATATATATATATATATATATATATATATATATATATATATATATATATATATATATATCAGATAGTTAGTAGGAGATAGTCAGTGTAGATTAGATAGTGATATAGTGTAGCTGAGGGTATTACGTTCTGCTGTCCATACATACATGCTACAGACATAGTGCTGTGATGTCACAACAATACTTAGTGCACCAATCAGTAATATGTAGTCAGACCTGCTAAAATGTGAAGTTGCACATATTGTGCTAAAATATTTGCATCATTAGTGCCGATTTGCGCAATCGCGAATATATTGGAGCACTCTATCTGCATATAAAGCTATTGTAATGTTCTGCTGTGCCAATAATTTTCTCAAGTCTCAGGAAACCTATAGCAGCTT